>JAQGAS010000134.1:0-94433 GCA_034686365.1 Pachymerium ferrugineum | reverse complement strand
TGAATGCGAAGCGATAAACTGAATATTTGGATGGGCATGTTTTGTTCAACTCAAAAGTTGTATCCAGAGTGATAGTGGTAAACAAGTGCAAGCCTTGTAACGAGCACAAATGAAGGACTTTTGCGTTGGACAACCTTAATTACTCAGCATGAGCTGACAAATCCACATGATTAACCGATAAAGAAAAATAAATTATCCCTTTTAAGACCAATATTTACTTTCACCACTCAATTACGTAATTCCTAACTACTCTTAAATCAACTCAACAAATTTTGAATTGAAAAAATTGTAATAAATCAATTAAGAGTTACAATTTACTAAGAATTACGACCAATTGCCTTTGATTAGTTTCAGAAAATTTTTTTCATCCTAAGCCTTGAAATTTTAACCATTCAAATAATTCACAAATTTTGACTTTTCCTACTCCATAAAACTCGCATACGTGCATTAAACAACCGGTTTGCCCTTGATTATATAACATCCACTCATCTGTCAAAACTGACCTGCAGTTCACACAACGCTCCAACCAATGACGCAAATCAAAGGGGCAAGAAAATTTGACAGCATCAACTCCTACAGCAACAAAAAATGTTTGATACATAAAAAAAAACCAGACATCCTTGACTAATAAAATGACGAAAAAATTCAAATCACTTACCAAACACAACTAACCAAATTTCACTTTCCTCCAACTCAAAAAACGTCCTAACTCTTCAAACTCACAACAACAATAGCAAAACAAACCACCGCCCTAGAAAAACCTCCAAAACTAGGTCAAACAAGTTGAAAAAAAATAAGTTCGTTGCTGTTTAAGGTCACAAAAATTTTCCAAACATCGAATCAAAAACAAAACAAATGTCGTCACCAACGGAGATTAGGGAAAAGATATCCACCATTTGTAAAAACACTAATATTTGAATTGTCTCACCTTCCCTGTCACGTATTCCTATAAGGTCACTGTTGCGTTTATCACTTCCGTTTCAAATATCCAAACTCATTCTTACTAAACTTTTTTCGAACAACAACTTTCACCATCAGATGATGGCCTCGTGACTGATTTTTCTATTAACAGTAAGCGACAACTCTTGTGTCCAGTATTTAAGCACGCGTTTCAAGTCACATGACCTTCATTAGCCTCCCACAAGGAGCTTGAATTAGTAAAGAAAAGGGGCAAAGAAACATATACTCTAGCCAACTCACCCTAAAAAAAAAAATTGTACATTATTTAAACTTATTTTCTCTTTAATGCGAATTTCTTAGAAATTCTTTGCAAAGTTTTTCAACGTTTGACCCTCTAGCCTGTAATTAGAAAACCGTTTTTCTTACGTCACAAATTTTCTATGGTTTAGTGTGTTATTTTTTCTCTCTCTCTCTCTCTCTCTCTTTCTATCCTCTTATATTTTCCTTCTGACCTCCAAAAAGATTTCCAACTCGAACGGGTTCATCCATCAATAACTAAAACTCGGAATGAAATAAAAAGGGTGAGAAGAAAATAAGTTTTTTGGAACCATTTACCAAGTATACACCAAGGCCATTCCAGACATTAACGCTGCATCAACAACACGTAAATGTAAAAAAAGAAAAATTTTAAAAAAAAATCCTGACTTGATTAAGTAATTCACCGTATGTGAATATTTTCAGTAGGGATTTAATGTTTGTGGTTACATCACGGAAATTGCATAATAAGACCTTTTTAATGCTTTACGTTTGTGTTAAAGGATTAAAAAAGTTTGTGGATAGCAAACCTCGACAAATGCATCGTCATCTGATTCTTCTTTTTCATGTTTTGGTGACTGTGTTTTTGGGTCGAGTGTAACTCGTTCCACCGTGAATTTAGATGACACTTCAAGCCCAGAATCTTCCGGTTCTTCTTCTATTTGTGGAAACATTTTAATATCCTTCATATTACTCATTCACGAGTACAGATTCTGCGAAATAGATAAAAAAAAATTTTTAATGAGAAATCTATTATTTGTAATATGAACCTTATTCGTTTGACATTAAAAAACCCGTTCATCTGATACAAACAATTCCAATCATTTCTAAATTTAACCTAGTCTATTTATTCAATGTCCTTGTCTCATCAAACAATTTGAGTGAATAAAAAAATTTGAATTTGGTAGCAGTGAAAGGGCGGCCATCTATTAAAAAATTAGTGGGGTATTTACTAACATGAATTCTTTGGGGTTTTAGATTTTTTTATCGGGTATATTAAACGACATGTTTCGTAATACGAAAAAAGAAATTAATTTTTAACTGTTAGATCAAAACGGGAAATGCGAGTGAAAATCTCATAAAATAAATGCAATTTGTAAATTTTGTAATATTATTATTTCTAGTTTTTGTTAAAAGCACATTTTAAATAGTTCTCAGTTCCAATCTCGTAATGTCCCAGCTAAAAATTTTTGTTGAGTTTCTACAGAAGTCTTTGGAAACTTGCAAAATGGGTAGAAATTCTGTAGAAAAATCGAGATTATTTTCTGCAAAATGCTAAAGATTTATAGGCAATTTCGTTGGAGGCCCTGCAACAAAGAAAACCAAAATAACAATTACGAGCTAAATAGTAAAATCGGTAAAATCAATACGAGAAATCCTTTTATATTATTTTTTGCAACCTTTCCACGTTCGATCGTCACAATCGCACACCTTAGTTAACAGTCCAAATTCCAGTTGTTACGACCTCAAACTTTGGTCTTTAACCTTGCCTTTTAAGAACTATTCAAACATGTTACGTGTTTTATGGGTGTGATTTACAAGTTAGTCGGAAATTGAAGTTTGAAAAAAAGGAAACAAAATATTGAATTTTCTATACTTGACTTTTTTATTATTATTTTAATAAAAAGGTGTCGCTAGTAATTTCTAATCCAAAAAAAATTTAAAGAAAACTGTATTCGCAATAGTAAATTGAGCGACTCACGTTTTCCAGGGTTGAATTTCGGGTCATGGTTTCATTATAAAACCATACTTTACATTTACAAAGGTGTAATTATATTTCAGACATAAAGGAACTCGTTTAGTCTTGGTTCAGTTTACCGCGGGGCTTACCTACAGTGCTCCTTCTCTTGGAGCTTGGTTAAATAGATAATTAAAATTGTTTTAGATCGTGTTACTTACTGGTTTTCATTTCGTTCAGGTGTTGTAAGTAATAGCTAGTATTTTCCGTCAAACATCGCGAGAAGTGAAATAAAACCTCCGCATACTGCATCATTGGCGCCATATTTAAAATGAATGTCACGTGATTTGGGATGGTACAGAAGTGTTTTGCACCTGCCATAAATGTGCAAGGTAAATTATTGTATTAAAAGACGGGTGGAGTTTCGTCAGATATTATCTTGAATTTGTATTGTCGAGTCAGCATTATATACGTCATAATCAGATACTATAAAATTAGACCTGGTCACGGAATGTGTACAGTGGCGGCGCAGTGTGGTCGTTTTTAGAATGAGAAGATGCTCGTGTTTGGTTACTGACAGATGTGGCCGGGAGTGCGTTTAAAAATGTCACTTTGGGCATTCCTATTATATACAGTAAGGATTTTAAGCTTGGAGCCTCGAAATGAGATTTAGTTTACAGTTAATCAAATAAATAATTGATATTTCAATAGTTTTATATTAAAAAATCTGTGTCGTCACTCCAAGCTTTGTGATGATTATATAAACGATTTTTTAAATTAAAGATCCGGATCAATTTAAACGTGGTAATTTTATTCTCTTTATAGACCCGAATTGAAATGAACGAAAAAATAAATCGACATGTCATTTAAGTACAAATCCTTCTGCCTTGGAATTTTGGTGACATCTATAACGTGGATTGTCATTTTGTATTTATATAATACGTTGAACACAACCAACGTTTATCATAATGGCCGTCACTTTGAACAACACATCAATGAAAACTCTGTCAAAAACAAAATTAATAGTCATTTCATATCCAATCAAGAAGATAACAACATCCCTAATGATCTTCCTTTATCAGATGAAAAACGTGATCGTTGGCCCATTAAAAAAAATTTTGAACTCAAAAAGCATAAACAAGTTAAATCGCCAGTTAAACTCAATCTACCCGAGATGAAAGAAGGAGAAATCCGAGAATCAAAGACAAACATTGAAGATTTTGGTTTGGTTCGATCAGCACAGGATCAAAAAATAAGGGACGACGGAAATAGACAACATTCTTTCAACGTTCTTGTTAGTAACCGATTAAGTTATCATCGAGACATTCCAGACACGAGAAATGTTCTGTAAATAAAACTTAAAAATTTGCTTTGATCTGTTTCCTAATTCTTGGAATTTTTTTGTTTGACAGGTGTAAAGCTTTAAATTATTCCAATCATCTGCCTAGCGCGAGTATAATCATATGTTTTTATAATGAAGCCAAATCTGCACTTCTACGAACAATTCACAGCGTTTTTGACAGAACTCCGAAGCATTTAATAAAAGAGATTATTTTAGTTGACGATTATAGTGATATAAGTATGGTATTACAATTATTTTAAAAACAAAGCTTTGATAACTCTTTATTTTATAGAAGAATTAAAAAAGCCATTGAAAGATTATTTAACAACGAATTTTGTTGAAAAAGTACGACTCGTTCACACTTCAAAAAGGGAAGGCTTAATAAGAGCTAGGATGTTTGGTGCTAGCCACGCTAAAGGAGAGGTCCAAAAACGGTTTATAAATTTTTTTTCCTATAAATAATTCTATTTTAAATTATAGGTATTGGTTTTTCTGGACAGTCACTGTGAAGTGAATCGTAAATGGTTAGAACCATTACTATCCGAAATCTCTCAAGACCGAACACGAGTAGTGTGTCCAATCATCGACATAATTAATGCAGACACGTTTGTGTATACACCTTCGCCTATCGTGCGTGGTGGTTTTAATTGGGGTCTTCATTTTAAATGGGATAGTCTCCCACCAAACACTTTAATTATAAAATCAGATTTTATAAAACCCATTAAGTCCCCCACAATGGCTGGCGGTTTGTTTGCTATTGAGAGGAATTATTTCAATGAGTTGGGTGAATACGATGGCGGAATGGATACATGGGGAGGAGAAAATTTAGAAATTTCATTCAGGGTATAGAGTAAAATAATCATTAAGTTAATTGTTCCATTAATTAGTTTTGACACTTTTAGGTTTGGATGTGTGGAGGCTCACTTTTCATTATTCCATGTTCTCGTGTTGGACATATATTCCGACATAGACGGCCTTACGGGTCACCTACTGGAAAAGATACTGTAACGTACAATTCCTTACGAGTTGCTCACGTTTGGTTGGACAACTACAAAGTATGAAATTACAAATACTTTGGTTTAGTTAATAAATTTTGGCATTACAGGAATATTACTTTAAAATGAGGCCCGACGCTAGAGCGGCGTCCTACGGAAATGTAACTGATCGTATAGAGTTAAGGAAAAAACTTAATTGCAAGACATTTGATTGGTATTTAAAAACTATTTACCCAGAATTAAAACCTCCGAATCCTCGCAATACAAAATCGAAAGCATTGGCTTTAAAACAAAAACAAGGAAAGAAAATAATGGCTGTAGAACCTCTGAGGCGAAAGAATAAATTAAAATTGATAAAAAAGTATCAGGTTTGCATTCCAAATATTTATCTATAATTAAAAATTTTAAATTTAACTTTTATCTTAAAGATACATTTAAGGAAAACAGACTTGTGTATAGAGTCTGATAAAGAAGTAACAGTTAAAGGTTCGTTGTTAGTTTTAAGACGATGCAAACAAGCCAAAAACCAGGTAAGGATATATAAGTTATATATATTGCAGTTTCAAGTTAATTGTGTTAATGTTGTGTGTTTAGGTGTGGTTCGAATCAACCAAAAATGAGATGATTTTAGCTGAATTGCTGTGTATGGATGCGGGTGAAGAGTATCCTCGACTTGCCAAATGTCACGAAATGGGTGGCTCTCAAGCATGGAGACATAAAACAGAAGTATAATTGCTAAATTTAAAAAAAAAAAAAAAAAAGATAATTAAAAAGGTTTTTCTAAATTTCAGCTCGACACGCAGTTATATAACATGGCAGCTGGCACTTGTTTAGGTGTTAAAACCCCTACAGAGGGTACATATTTAAGTATGGAGTTTTGTACTCAACTAGAACCGACCAAATGGGATTTATTAGAACCAACAGTGTGAACAGCTGTTGCATATTAAATGAGAATTGATCAGTATTAATATTATTAATATTTTTTTGTCCTAACGAATGCAAGTCTTGTACTTGGTGTCATAATAATTGTATTTGTTAATTATTGAACAAACCGTTTTAACAATTATATTTACAGCAATAACGTTTATGTATTGTATTGAATGTGTGCAATTGGAGAATGCAGGGTGTATCGGTCAAGTACTTGAAAGGCTTATTTTTCTGAAATCTGGTATACATTGTTTTTGTAGGGTAGTATTTTTTGTTTATACCATATTTTTGAATTTTTTTTACTTAAGTTATATCGCCCAATTCACAAGCTTATTAAAAGGTTTAGATATAATGTTAGTAATTTTCTTTGATATAGTCCTTAAATACATATACATACTTATATATATTTAGTCTTACTATCTGTTTTTACATTAATTTCAATTAAAATTGTTACTGTTTAGTACAGTAGCTTTCTTTCTGATTTCATGGTGACCACTATTTTCTTAATTTCGGTTTCCCCAATTTCCAAGTCGAAATATTTGTAAGTTTCGGGTCTTTTATATACGTAAAGTAAGATGAGCTATTAAAATTTTGTATAATTTGATTTTAGGGTAAGTGATATTTTTCAACTCGAGATTTCCCAACTCTTCCCCTGATCAATTTTTTTGTTTGCCCTGCTGATATTTAGAGATTGAGACAATTTTGGATTTGTGCTACAGGGAAGCCTCTCGAGGATGCCTTAATGTTTGGTTCACAGTGGAATGGACCATTCCAGTGGTTTGTTATTAAACTAATGGATTCAACTTTTCCATTTTGAAGATAAATATTTTATAGTTCTTTAAATTTCTGTTTGTTCCAGAAAATAACCAATAATAGTTACTTATAAATTAGTTTTAAAGCTACTCCGAATCTCCCAACTCTTCCTTGTCCTCATCATCTTCAAAGTCGGTATCAACTTCACTTTCATTTTGTTTATACTCTTTCTGCTGAGCCTGCCACATATTAAAGTATTCGCCTTTCATATCCAATAATTTTTCGTGCCTTAAAAGGTAATAAAATTGGCAAATTAAAACAAAACAAATTACAATTTAATTACTTACGTTCCCCGCTCGACTATTTCGCCTTCTTTAAGCACGCAAATTAAGTCAGCATTCACAATCGTTGATAACCTAGCGGGAATTAATACTTAAATAATATGAATTTTTAATTATATTAGCCCTAAATACCTATGAGCAACTACGATTGTCGACCTATTTACACAAAGCCTTGCCAGCGAGGCTTGTATGCTTCTTTCAGTTTGTGTATCTAATGCAGATGTTGCTTCATCTAATAAAATTAGTGATGGTTCTTTCAATATTGTTCGTGCTATGGCAACTCGTTGTTTTTCTCCACCGCTCAACTTTAATCCTCTTTCACCAACGACCGTGCTGTAACCTTTTATTTAAAATCATAATCGTATTCAGGTTTGTGTGATAATTCAATCATAAAAAAAATTAACTTTTATTACGATTTTAAAATTGTATAAAATCGTATTTAAATTGTAAAAAATCGTATTAAATCGTATTTTAATCGTAAAAAATCGTAAAAATCGTATCTTAATGGTTACGATTAAAATACTATTTTTTACGATTAAAATACGATTTTTTGCGATTAAAATACGATTTTTTGCGATTAAAATACGATTTTTTGCGATTAAAATACGATTTTTTACGATTAAAATACGATTTTTTTTACGATTAAAATCGTAATAAAAGTTAATTTTTTTTATGAGTGAATTATCACACAAACCTTGTGGAAAATTTAATATTGCGTTATGAATTTCAGCTGCTTCTGCAGCATTTTCGACCTCTTTTTCATTTGCAGTTACTTTTCCATATTGAATATTATGTCTGATATCAGAGTTAAAAAGTACAGTGTCTTGAGGAACGACACCTATTAATTGTCTGAGTGATCGTTGAGTGACCTAAAATATTTCAAAGTTAATATTTTATTTAAATAAAAAAATTAACTCAGGAATACCAATTTTATGTTTTGATTATCAACCAAAATACAACCGCCTGTCACGTCGTACAAACGAAATATTAGACGGACTAAAGTACTTTTACCAGAGCCAGTTGGGCCAACCTGCAGTTTTAAGCAAATTAGTTGGAATATAAAAATGTCGTAAAAAATTTTCATACAATTGCAACGGTTTGTCCCGGTTGAATGGTCAAGTTTATATTTTTTAATATCGGACGTCTAAACAAAAAAAAACAATTAATTTATTTAATATGTATGTCACATTACTTACAAAAATTACTCTGGGGTATACGCAAAGTCCACATTTTTAAATTCTATTAGCCCGTTATTAAAAAATAAATCGGGGGCATTTGGAATGTCGTTTATTTCCGGCTTCTGTTTCAACAAATCAAACATCTGTTCCATGTCAATAAATGCTCTTTGTATTTGCCTACAAAAAGACATCGTTAAAGAATTATGGATAAACAAAATATTTGATGTAAATAACACCTATATAAACTGCCAAAATAGTTTAAGGGCTGGTAAAACTGTAATGTGTAAGATACAAACAAGACAAAATCTCCAACGGTTAACTGTTTGTCGTAAACAACCATGTGGGCACAGAGTAAAGTGCCAGATAATAAACCAAGTGACATTATTAGATTTTGAACTAAATTGAGTAGATAAAGTGTACTCAAAGTTTTCCATTCGGCAACCTAATAAAGATATAATGTTCAAGCAAAATTAACATTAGATATTTAAATTTAAAAAATTACTTGACATTTAAGGATTGCTTCTTTAAAGCGACCAATTTCATATTTTTCGGCAACGTAATATTTTACCTGTACAGAACACCACTTTTAGAACATTTGTGTGATTTAATTATTATTATTACCGTTTCAAAATTTAATAGGGAATCAACAGCTATTGTTTCGGCTTCATTATCCAATGTATTCCATTCCCTGCGGAATTTTACTCTCCATTCAGTTATAGCGATTGTAAGACCTGTAAAAATACACAATAAGGCTGAACATCTACTAGATATCATTAAATTTGTTGTTTACATACTTAGATAAAGAACCATTGTAATGAATAAAATTAGCCCAAACCATCCACTAACTGCAGTTGACAAATAGGTAATTGCGATTATTATATCAACTATGGTTGGAAAGACATTAAACAAGACGTATCTAAAAGTGTAATAAAATTATTGAGAAATTTTTTATTTAAATTTATTAATAGTCTAGTATACCCAAGAAATGTATCCAAACTCTGCACACCTCTGTCCATCACTTTCAGCACTTCTCCGGTTTTACGAGAGAGATGCCAGCGAAGAGCTAAATCATGAAGATGGGAGAAAAGCCGGAGTGACACTTCTCGAGCACTATATTGTTGAACTTTTATCCATAAAAATGATTCTAAGCTGCCTAAAATTCCATTTCCTGGTTAAAAAAAAAAAAAAAAAAAAAAACCAATATAAACACACACTTCAACAAATCATCCACTTCCTTTATACCTTTCATTGACCACAATGCAATATATATTAAAACTAAATCCCATCTATAAATTAAATCGGTTTTGTTACTACTATACGTCAAACTGTCAACTGTATTAAAAATAGAAATTTAATTAGAAAACTTATAACATCGTTTTAAAAATTAAAACATAATACCTATTTCTTTGTAAAATATTGGAGTGAAGAGATTGACAACACGTTGTGCAATGAGTATAAGCAAGCAAATGCAAATAATAACTTGTAGACAAATATTTTTCTTTGGCCAGATCAAAGGAAAAATTCTTTTAATTTTCGAAAAAAAATTTCGAAAAGCTGAACCTTGTGATTCGGTCTGTGACTCTGGATCCTATTTTTAACACATTCATTAAACATATTTACCTGTATAAAACAAATTTATAATTTAACCTCTACTAAACGCGTGTGTGATAATAAATCCGTCTCTCTACACAAACCAGGAGCTTTCATACCAATCACGAACACAAGAAGAGTGAAAATGTACCGCAAAACAAATAAAACCATTTCGGCTTTATCCGTCACACTAAAATTAAATTTTGTTTTAGTAAACTGTATTTATAAAGCTATCGCACCAACCTTTCTAAATTATGAAACCACCATTCTTCATTTCGCAAATTCAAAAAAGCTAAATTCTCATTAACGAACGCTAAAGTCCAAAACACTAAAATCATTAAGCCGTGACCTCGAGTCGGAACTGATGGCAACAAATTCCATCTTTCTAAAAATACTATCGAAAGTGAATACAACCAATAAATGGAATGGCAAAGTGTCGAGAAAATCATATAGCCGTAAATAACATGATTGCGTAATAAGACACCTTGTAGAATAAGTCGAATTAATGATAGAACTGGCAAACAAATTGATAAAGCAATCTGAAAAATAATTAAATTCAAATAAATATCTAACATTAGGTTTCACACAAAATTTAAATTTACTTGAAGTTTGAAGAGAAGCGTGCATGATAAGTCACTTCGTTGATACGGTGTAGAGTATTTATAGTAAATAAAATGTTGAATGGTTCCGAATATTAAAACGAAAGAGCAGAGTATCGAGGAGGCCACTGTGTCCATAAAGCATAGGGAAATTCCATGATTCATCCATACTTCGGACAGTGTGACATTTGGTGGACAAAATTGCATTTTTATAATGTCGGACTAATCGTTATGGCACTTGAAAATTAAGATAAACGGAAATTATCTGAAAACACAATGGTTTAGCAATAAGGGGAATTCATGTTCAGGCGGCATGTTTTTGCATGATGAGGTGACATGACATGACGCAAGAGCGACGTTGAAAAATAATATAATTTGTTGTTGTAATTAAAAATATGTTGTAATATATGATGATATTTTAAATTATTGTATAATAACTATTTCCGTGAATGATGCCGGCTTCTTTCCGGTTATTACTGTCATGCCAACAGCGTCGTAGATAAAATGGACGTTCTCTAAGACAATTGGACATCTGGTGGTAGATAGAAATAACATTTAGCTTAGGCGCGAATTCAAATTTGCTCTTAATAAATATTTGAACAGAAAAAATATTTTATTTGTGCATTTACAAATCTAATTCTCACTTCGACCTTATTCAATATTGGTCCACAATACTAAAATTAAAATAAATCCTCAACTGATAATTAAATTACTGACTAATAATTATCAAACCTTTGTTTTTTGTTAATCAGCAAATCGAAAGGAAAACTCTCAGCGGAATAAAATTTTCCGCAGTTCCAATAAAAGAAAAAAAAGTCTACCCTTTTCTTTTTTTGCTGACTAAACAAAAGCAAAGCTTAGCTACATTTCCTTTTTCTGCGTATCGAAAAAAATTTGGAAAAGTTTTATGCACAAACTGCTTCAACAAATATTTATTTTATCACCCCAGAAGAACTTGAACACGATTCTAGATAATTAAGAAACAATCAATTATATCAAATTGATAATCGTATGACCAAATACTGATCAGAGTCAATGGTAAACAATAATCTACTAATTGACGAACTATCTTCACAAAGGTAAGTCCTGCATGAACTCAATAACATATTTTAAATTTAAAGATTGAATATGTAGAAATAATTTCGTAATTGCATTTCATATAATCAATTGCATTACATTGAAATTAGCTGCTAAAAGCTCATTTTAAAATTTAAAATACTAATTTGTCTAATCACTTTGCTTTGTGATATTAAAGGCAGAATGGGGAAGTTCCAAACTCTAATATTACAAGTGCTTGATACCACACTAAAGAGTTAAACTAAACAACCGGTCTAAAAGATGGCTCTTTTTTCAATTCTGAATTGTGGATGTAATTTTACACTTAACAGGTTGTAATTAGGTACACCAATTTTTAAATTTAAAAAAATTGACTCATTGAATAATATTCTAATGATAAAAAGAAAATCAACCCAATTTATACTTTTTACAGTTCCAACTTTGAGATAAACAAGTCTTGTCTTATAAACAACTTCAAAACCCACTTAAATACCAAAACCTGTTTATTTCAAACCCTTTATAATAACCGAAAACCAATTAAAATGTCATTATAAATCAGTAACCCTTTTTTTTACCCTCTTAAATAGACATCCAAGCGCATTCGAAACAAAGAAACTGCGCCAATGACTTTTTCCTTTAACAACTCGTCTGCGTAACAAATCATAAGGTCAAGGTGACAAACTCTTGTCGAACCCTTTTTTATACTTCTTTTTAATGTTCATCACGAACAGCTGGCGATGTGAGAAAAATGACTTCCCCATTAGAAAACCGAGCCAACACATTACCATTGGAAATGTGCTTAATGAACCCCTGCTGCGACCAATTGACTGTCTTACACAATGAATTCCTTGACACATTCATCTTGAAACATGATTATTTTACGATACATCAATTCGTTCAACACGTTCCAAAACTTTCTACATCCCTTGAAAAATATGCATCTAAAAAAGATAAAAAAATATTAGACAATTTGAATTACGTTTTTAACATGAACAAATACTGGTTTTTGATGTCATCATGTCATCATCATTCTGAGGGGAAAAGGATGGGGGTTTGCCATTAGTGAAATGACTTCACAGGAAATGAATTTACAAATTTAAAAAAAAACTAGATGAAACAAGTTCGTTGACTTGGGAGAATTTACTAAAATTAAATAAAACAATAATAAATCTTGTCGTCACTCACACAAATTAATTTCATCATCCTCCCAAAAGAAAAACAGACTCATGGGATACACCATTAGCTTTAATTTGAAGTGCAGACACAGACAGCTTGACTAAACTTCACCCACAAACACCTCTCAGCCCGGCAACTGGTCACGTGTCCTTGAGGAGTTACCATTTCAGGTGTATATAAAAGGTTGGAAAGAAAACTTTCATCTTTTACACCTTTAGAGATATATGATGCACAGTGTATGAAAGTTTAGCTCCCTGAACAGTCACAATTTGGGGTAAGTTTTCTTTTTAAAGTAGTTTTAAGGAGATGCGTAATTTTTTAAAAAGTCGCATAGTCTGCAAATTAGGTATTTCATTAGATTTCACGCTAAATTAAATATTGAATTATCAAAAGTTATGAAAAGTTGACATTTTTAAACTTCCGTTTTTTTGTACGTAAATGATGTTTTAACATTTCATATTATTAATTTTATGATTCCAATTTAAACGTTTTACAGGCGATGACATAGGAAAGTTTTGGAATTTATTTAGATTACAATATTCGTTATTTTTCACTTCCTAGGTTTTGAAAGTACAAGAAAAAATTCTTGTTTTATTTATTTAAACCATGTCGTTTCTCAAAATAACATGTTTAAGTGAAGGCAGACTCTTCACCCCAGTTTAAAATTCTTTTGTTATTAGATTACAGACTGCTTGAAATTTTTAAACCAGTAGCAATAATATGCACCATAATAACCTATAATTACACGTTGTCAAACCCATCAAACTCCTCAATTTTTTTCTTTTACAAGAAAAATTCATAGATTTGACCTGTTGCTATGACCGAATAAAAATTCTAATAATTTAAATTTAACCGACAATTTTGAAGAATTAACAAAAATGAATTCAAATTCACCATCCTTCATTACTTTAAATAGAAAAACAACCCAATAAACAAAAATATATATAACATAACAGAAAATTTCTGAATTTAAATAAAAAAAATTCTAGACCAATCAAATTGTATAAAAGAAATAAAATGATGAATTCTTTCCTAATTCCAACTACCCACCCCCTTGTCAAAAAGCAATTGACGCTCTTTTGTTCCTCTCTTATACAGTAATGAGTTAATGGCAGTTGGCCCACATAGCAATATCTTCATTCTCAAGTGATGGTTTTCTGTTTAACTTCGCAGGATTTTCTAAAACCAGCTAAGGGGTGCGATGACCATAACTTATCAATTCGACGTGTCCACAGCCACGTTCTGTGGTTTTGCCAAACTTCTGGGCAAATGGAGAGGCTCTGTCTACAAATTAGTCTACAAAGAAATGATGGTTTATGGCGCTCTTTTCACTGCAATAAGCTTGTGTTATCGTTTGGGTATGACTGAAGATCAAAGAAGAACCTTTGAAAAAGTCTCTCTCTACTGCGCTCATTACTTGGATCTCATCCCACTTTCCTTTGTTCTTGGATTTTACGTCATGTTTGTGGTGCAACGATGGTGGAGTCAATTTACAACCATCCCCTGGCCTGACAGGTGAGTTAAATTTCGTTTCTATGTGGGTGTTTTATTAAATGTTGTTAAGGTCATAAAAAATGCTGACTAGTTAAAATTCAATGCAGAAAGAACCCCAAAATGTCAAGGGCTTTGAGGAAGGGGAAAATGTGCAGTTAGTCATTTTTTTTTAAATGTTGAAATTTTTTTTTGTTATTAAAGGGTGATGAACACAGTTGCTATATATGTTGAAGGAAGTGATGAAAAAGGAAGATTAATTAGAAGGACATTAATGCGTTATTTGAATTTGAGTTTTGTACTCATTTTGAGATCAATTAGTGTTGCTGTTAAGAAACGGTTCCCGACCCCTGAACATCTTGTTGAAGCTGGTATAGTATTTTTTTTTTTCAGAATGAAAAAAAAAAAATTCAACCTGTTAAAAGTTATTTATAATTGAAGGTTTTCTGACACAAGAAGAAATACAACTTATGGATAGAGTGAATGCCAAAATCAACAAATATTGGGTTCCAATGAGTTGGTTTATAAACCTTGTAGATCAAGCTCGAAAAGAAGGACGTATACAAGACGGCGCTCCTGTTAAACATATCATAGAGGTGAAATTATCAACATTAAACTCTAATAACACGTTAACATTGACACTTAAACGTGGCAATAAAATATCATCCCCCGTTAGTTTTAGAAACTCATTACCAAGCAACTTTTATACACATATTTGAACACAATAAATCTTCCTATGACCTTAATTTATTAATACCCTCAATTAATTAAGGGGCCCTTGTATCATCAAAATGAAACCTTCAAGAATGTTAGAAAAAGTTTGAATTAGGAAAACTGCAGTGTTATTACGCTACATTTCTTTCTTTTTCATAGGAGTTGAATAACTTTCGCTCAAAGACAAGTTTATTATGGTGCTATGACTGGGTGACAGTGCCCATTGTTTACACTCAAGTAAGAGTAAACAAAATAGGTCAGAAAAATAATTTAATCAAAATGTCACTTCCCTCTTGGCAGGTGGTCACTTGGGCGACACACATTTTTTTCATCGTGTGCCTTGTTGGCCGGCAATATCTGGACCCAGCCCAAAAGTACGAACGTCATGACATTGATATGTATGTGCCCTTTTTCACCGCTTTGCAGTTTTTCTTCTACATGGGTTGGCTCAAGGTCAGGTAAAGCAAATCAAGGAGTGGGTGAAAAAGATTAGACATTCATTGAACATAAAAAAAAAATTCCACAGGTGGCTGAGCAACTTATTAACCCGTTTGGTGAGGATGAAGATGACTTTGAAACCAACTGGTTGGTTGATAGGCACCTTCAAGTTTCTTACCTGGGGGTTGATGAGTTGTATGGAAAATTGCCAAGGATGGAAAAAGATATCTTCTGGGATGATCATCACCCAAACTTGCCTTATACCCAAGCAACTCTAATTCATAAAATTCCAAATTATGGGGGCTCAACCATGCGTTTAAGGTATGTAATTACTAGGGTATGAATTATGCGGCCTCATTAATCTTATAATTTTTTTATTACTTCACAACAAGAATCCCAGATAATAAGGAACCAATGATCGTTCAGGAAAAAGAAGAAACGCCCTGTGAGAGTGAAAATAAGCCCACGCAGGGTGTTTTTGAACGCATCAAGGATAAATTCACGTGCTGTCGAAAAGATACCTCGTAAACAACGTTTTAAATACTAGTTACATTTAAAAAGTAAGAGCCCATAGAATTTACTTTTTAAATGTGACTAGTGTCAAATTCTTCAGAATGCGTGAATTTTAATATTCTTTTCTTTAGAACCCCTCTATGGAGGAAAATCAGTGTCAAGTCAGTACAAAGCAACTCCTCAAGCCATAAAGATTCGTTACACAGAACCCGTACTTTGGGTCGTCGTGAAAGTTTAATGGCAGGAGAATTTCTTGCAATGCTAAACAGGGGGCGTAAAAAGAGGCCTAGTTATGACGTATCTCAAATATCCCCAATGCTGTCAAAACGCAATAGTTCCACACCCGATTGCCACATCATTACAATATCAGAAGACATGCAGCCTCGTCCATCCATCTGGGGAGGCATAATGTCAAGAAGACGAAGTTCTGACAATAGTTCAAGTTCGTCGCAACAAGCAAGCGGTGAAGCCACCCCAATAGGGTCGCTCACTCCGCACACGCAATGCTTTGAAAGCACTCTTCCGAAACCGTATAAATCAGTGTTTGGCAACGGACATCAGCAATTGTTAGATCGGTAAGTGGATAGCATTAAAATTTCTCTACATTTGCGCAGTTAAATTTTAGTAACAAAGAAGAATTCGTTTCTCATCTTTGGATGATTAACTCAAGGTCGAATTTTCAATAAAGCTAATTTTCGTGCTTTTAAGAATTAGTTTTTAACAATCTTTGGTGTCCCTGAGGATTAATGCACATTTCCTATCTTTAATATTTAGATTGTCTGAAATGGAAAATGAAAGTGACACGACAACTGAACCGAGTGTCCCTCCTACACCAACTGCAACTAATAGCCTAACGTGTTTACCTATGATTGTTCACACGTTACCAGAGATAAACCCTGAGATTGGAAAGAGACTTATGGCTCATAATCAGGAAACGAACATTGAAGTTGACGCACAAAATTAAATTCATACATGTTTTGTTACTATTATAAAATCAGCCAATTCGTAATAATCTGTATATATTAATTGACCAGAGGCTGAATTTTTGCAATGTAAAGAACTTTTTTTTCTTAAAAACTATGTACCTTATTTTTATTCATTACTTTTTTTTTATTCGTTTGGTATCTTTAAACTCAATTCATACGACAGTGAATGCCAGCCAAAAGATTCCCTTAAAGGTGGACCAAATCGCTCCTTAAAAAAAAATACAAGTTCATATATTGTAATTATTATTGCACTATTTTTACCTTGAAAGAATCTAGAATATCTTGGATTATTAAAAGATATTTTTTAGAGGGTAACCAATGCTGCAGTAAAGCCGACAAGAGAAGGCAAACAGATGCTGCTTGAGCCAATATTTGTATATCTAGACATTTTTGAAAAAGTTTTCTTTTAGTATTTTGCTGTGAATATAAATGCTGAAAACATTTGATATTACCTTTTGTAATTTTTTCTAGAATGGTCACAATTTTGTATGAAATTAATTTGTTATTTTTAGCAAAAATAATGGAATTTTTGTCCCTTCCGAATGTCATTTCGGCAAAAATTGTTGACAACAAAAATACCACATAAGTGTCCTTCATAGAATTGAATAAAGGTTCCATTAAATCTAAATCTTTCAGTGATTTTATAATGGACCATGCTGACATTAGGGTGCAAACGTAGTCGGAGGACTGTGAAATTGAAAAATAAATTTTAAATTGAATTATAACGCACGTTCTAATTTAATCATACCAATAGCTTTTGCATGTACTCCAAAAAAATGGCCTTCATTTGATCGATGTTTTCGAATTCATTGACACTCAAGCAAACTTCTTTTATAATCTTTTCTTGATTAGACCATGCATTTGAATCAGCCACGTCTAAAACTTTTATTGGAAGTGGTAAGCAGGATTCGATTGATTGCGTATCGGACGACAGCGGCACTAACAATTTATAAAAAATCATTAATAAGGGCTATTACATAATGTATAATGACTGCATATACCTAGAACAAGACTTAGCAAGAAGCTTATGTACAATGATGCTTCTGTATTGGTGTACGCCAACCCATTTTTGATGTATCTGGATATGTAAAGTATTTAATTTATTTTAAAAATTACACCAATCTGGCGTGGCGGGGTGGGTGACTTACCTTAAATTTAAAATTTTAATGCAGTAACATCTCACATTTATGGAAATGGATTCATTCCGTACGAATTCTGTTAACATTTCGTAATCGTTTTTATTAAAACTTTGTATGTACTGCAATAGTTCAATAACGCTTCGCTGCGCCAGGTCTGTATCTGTACCCTCAATTTTTAGTTTAGGCAGCAGTTCTGTATAAAAAAAAAAAAAGTATGTGTGTAAAAGATGCGACATTCTCCTCATTTTCACTCTTACCGATTATTTTATTTCTATGAGTTTGCAATCCATGAAGAAAAGCATCGTTCTTCCTTGGTACCATCGTCTTTAAAACAGTAATTGAATTCCAAGACAATTTTTCATTGAGCAATTCTTTAGGTAACAACATCAACCATTTAGTTAACGCGGGCGAGCTAGAAATTTTTTTTTGTTTTTTTTTATTTTTAATCAATTAAAACGTGTTCAAATTGATATAACTTTTTATACCTAGCGTCATGATGTTCTGGATTTAGGAGGGACGAGGCGAGCAATTCAGTTAAAAAACATCGCTTCTTTGATGATACATTCTCCTCTGCGTAGCAGTTCAATGCAATAGAAAGCAATTTCTCACTCACATCTGTTTGACGAATAAATGTATTAAAAATTTTATTAGAATTTTAAATATACTTATTACCTTTGAAATTTTGGTTTTGGAAAACACTTTTTAAAATCTCTCCCATTATATTTGTGTCAAACGACACATTCTTGTAATTAGGATTTTCAAGTAATGCAATCAAATATTTCATAACAGTAGCCCAGTATTTTTCAACGCCGTTGAAGGTTGGACACAATTTAACAAAAACATATATTATAATCAAATTTAAATTGCAACTTAGCACCTGCAATTGAATGAATGTAGCTTAGTAATGAATATTTCTTCGAAAAATTTGGAAAATTACTTTTAAGTTTAACCCTGCTAAGGGATTCTTTCCAGCACCCTTTTTCGATTTTGCTTCTTTTTTAGATAAGTTAATTTGACTCGCATTGTAAGGAAATGTTACAAGAAAATAGTCCACAAATTGTCGTTCAAAACTGTTTCTTAAGTAATCTCTCTGCAAGTGAATACAAGAGTTAAAAAGATAATTAAAATCAGGTGAAATTGTAAAATATTTACTAAAATTAATCGTTGTTCGGCGTTTTCATAACTTTCAATACAGTCCAAAAGAGACTTTAAAATGTTTATTAAAACATTTAACGCTTCCAACGAATTAACTGGCAACATACAGCCTATAAAAAAATTATTAGTAATCAAAGCTAATAGTATTTTTGAGGTTGTGTAGTAACCATTTCTGTCTCCTGGTTGGTCGGGTCTTACTTCAACCCATGTTTCAATGAGTAGGGGAAGTAAGGAAGTCATAAACCCTTTTAATTCTGCGGGATCTTCAATTATGTTTTGTTGGGTTTTCCTAAAGTTTATCCTCGAACTGTAAAACAACATAAAAAAATTAGAAAAGTGAACACAAACCTAGTTTATCACATTTAAATTTTTTACATAGCAAAACCATTGGCTGGAAAATCTTCCTGGAAAAACGACTCTGGTTTAGGAACGTTAACATGAACAAGATTCGAATTCCAATAAACAGTTTTAACTTGGACGTCATTTCTTTTCCTCAACTTCACATTGTTAGTTAAAGCAGCTTCCATAAACTTCTGCACCCTTTTTAAAACTTGTAAGCGCCATTCATGTCCCGAAAGACGGCTTTCTGGATTGATCAATAAAGTCCGTCCACTACTCGAATTTGTGGTAGTTTTACGGGAAATTTGTTCCAAAAAATTGGATAAAATTTTCGGATTGTGTTTCATAACTAAGTCTGGAAAGTAACGTAACAAAATGTCTAAAAAGTTCAACGAATCGCGTTGAATTGCTGGTTCTATGTGCGTCATTCCGCAGTTTAAATACGCCGTGATCAACGGAAAACTTGGTGAGATTTGGGAAGACGTTGCGGTCGATAAAATTAAATCCAAAACATTTTGTGAAGTTTTGCGAATATCGCTGCTTTTGTCTTCAATTAACTTCGATATTGATGATAATATTTGGTTTACATTTTTAGCTATTTCTTTTTTGTTTCGGTTAAACAAATCTTTTAATCCGTTTAAAGAGTTGTGTCTGGCCGTTGTGTTGTGATGGTTCAAATTACGTAGCAGATCCTGTAATAAAATGGAAAATATAGGTTTCAAATCTAATACAACCACTTGTGTTTGTTACCTCTAAAATTAAGGGTTTTTTCCCGGGCTCTGGAATGGGAACAGAAGCATTTTCACGGACTTGTTCCCGTATTTGTATTTTCCGGGTTTTAAAAGCCGTGTTTGTAACATTTAGACCTTTAGGTAATTTACGACCTGCTTTTAGTTTGACTTTCTGAAAATCTGCCTTCTTTCTTTTCTTCTTCTTTGAACTACTTGCCATTTTAATAGATTACGCGCCAAGCCAAAACACACGTGGAATAAACCGGAAGTAGGATGTGTAGTATAGAAGAGCCATCTAGTGTTAATACACTGAAGGCAACTGATTATAGTATAATAATTTTTAATCACACAAAAAAGTCCTACAAAATGGTTAATAAAAGTTTCGAACAGCACTTTAACTTTGTTGAAAAATAAAACTGTACTAATTTTATCAAACTACGCCATTTATCCAATTTAAAAGTCGGTGTCGCAATTGTGGAACGTTCAGTAACTGTCACTAAACATCACAATTTACGTCATTTCAGCATTCAGCCTAATCCAAGAAACGACACATGACAATTACCGAAACTTGGCAGTCAAACCAATTGCAAAAGGCCGGATATACAGTCGTGTGGAATACGACAACAACAAAAACTTTCCACGCTCCGATTTGTTTACATCTTTTAATAACGACAACAAAAAAAAGATATCACCAGGCGTGGATCAGTCTCTCAAAATATCAGAAGTAAGACTAGGAATGACAGAGAAATAAAAAAAATATATACAATGTTACTTCCCGATAAATATTTTGAATCATATGCACGATTACCCCATTTCCATGGTAATAAGAAACCAAAACCCTCCTACTTTTATCTGACTTCTGTTTAATTTCAGATCGAAGAATGGCCGATACGTGGATTTTGATTGACTTTGTAGAATTCGCCGCAACTACTGCCACGATTCTCATGTTTCTATCTGGAATGTAAGTAACTCCATATTAAAGTTTATTTTTAATTAACGCGTGGAATTATTATGAAGAGGAATCTGCGTTACAATCAAACGAAAGAGAGATACAACTGACATCGCTGCATTTCCATTCCTAGCAGGTATTACAAGGTAATAACATTTAATACAAATTGGTTATAATGACACTACAAAACGTTTTACATTATTCAGTTGCAGTCTGTGGTTAAAATATGGCATTTTACAAAGAGATCGAACATTAATGACTGTTAATTCCATCGGACTTTTCCTACAAATTGTTTACACAGTTTTTTACTACTGGTTTTCCTCTAACAAAGTCGTTTACCTAATATTCAATGTGTTTTCATGTGTTAACATTTATCAATTTTCCACAGAGCTCAATCCAAAAACAACTAATAATGATGGCCTCGATTCTACTGCCTATTTTGATTTACGTGAAATATTTTATACCAGATTTAGTAACGGCTACTCAGACTGTGGGTTTCTTAGCGTGTAGTGCTGGTGTCGTATTTTGCGCGTCGCCTTTAGCTACTGTGGTAATGCTGCAATGAAGACCTCTGTAAAACTTTATGACAAAATAATTATTTTCAGGCACACGTTTTTAAAACAAGAAATACAGAGTCATTACCATTCACATTAATTTTAGCAACATTTGCCATGGCATTTTTGTGGTTTGTTTATGGAGTGTTACACAACGATTATTTCATCCAGGTTAAAACTGCAAAATTTCTAAAAGTTTATATAACTAATACCCTTTGTTTTTCTAGGTACCGAATATTCTTGGTGCTTGTCTATCAGCATTTCAATTATTTCTATTTTTAATTTTTCCAAGGGGACTTGTTGTACGGGAATAATTAAAGGAATATAATTTTTTGAGATGTAACAATGTACAAAATCATATTCTATATAAACTTATTTTTATTACTTAATAAAATGTGATATGACCACTTTAAACATTTTATGTCTCTTCAATTAGAGTACAAATAGTATACAATCAGTTGGAATCCGGTTACAAAACCAGAAATACGATTTGGCCTCTAATGTTTAAGAAGAAAGAAAATCAGAGGTGAAATTAAAAAAAAAAATTTGTAACTTACCATGATATAATGATCATCGATCAGCCATCCATAAATTATATACAGAACTGAAGACGTAAAACCAATTGATATCATGAAAAGTGGCATTGTGCGATTTGAACTCGTCTCGTAAACCTCCTTCTGTGATTTTAAAAAAAATTTTTATAATATCAATCGAGAGTAAATTTTCAAAATTTACCAAATGCACCAATGGAGACGATGTCAAAAGAATGCTAACAGCATTTGCTAGCTCTCCTGCTCTTCTCCGGCCTTCATTTCTGGGCAACAACCATGTGTATATAATTGTAAAGATTATGATCGTTAAGATCAGTCGCACGCCACTGACAACTAAGCTCTGGAAAAGTCATTAGACAAAATTTTGTAATTTTTTTGGTTGTAATTTAACACTTTTCTTACTTTATCTTCCGTGAAGGCATGATAAACTACAACATATAAACAATTTAAAGTGTAACAAATTGTACTGGCTACTAAAGTAAATGGGTTATTCGTTATAACACCATAATTAAACCAAAGTCCTCCACTGGGAAAATAATATTTCAGAGTTAATTTTTGAAGCGAATTATTATTATTTTTTTAAATTATAATGCCTACTTCAATACTCCTGCTAGTAAAGGAATAACTGAATAACCTTCTGTTGAGTTGTGAATATAAATTCTGCTACAGGTTAATCTTTTAAAGTGTTTAAATTAATGTTCGGGTACTAACTTCAGTTTTGGTTTTTCATACAGGCCTGATCCGTATAGAGCAACACTCAACACAATGCAAATTTTTCGTATCCATGATAAAACAGCTATCTTAATAACTTCATAAAAACCATAGTTAGAATTGTTTTCATTATTTGAAGAATTTTGACTTCGAATCCATTCGAAAGAATTTATTATTCGACTTTCCATTTCAGTATGATAATTGATATGTGAGTAAATAAGCGAAACAATTAACATCAAAACAATACAAATCATAATTTAAATAATTAATATATCACGTGACCATAATTTTTTTTACATATTAAGATATTTTGGTAGGTGGTTTGGATGGATAAATGAAGTAAAATGATAAAGCAAAAATATTTACAGCTAAACCAATTGTATTAGGAATCTGTAAATATCAAATACGAAATTAATTTTTATAACTAAATAACAAATAAAAATATAATACCATCATAAATATATCACCAATTAAATAACCGTAAGCAACAAACTGCCCTCCGAGTAATGACCCAATTACGAGCATGGGCAAGGGTAGGCATTCTGTTGATTTTGTCCGAATAACATTTCTCTACAAATAATAATAATAATAAAAAAATAATTACAACCTCTATAAAATTACTCTCTCTTTCTATTAAATACCACATCGAATAAAGGAGCCACTACGAAAGACAAAGTTACAATTGATCCTATGGAACCAGCCACTGTTATACCATGTTCGCGGTTTGCAAAAAAAGCAGTATAGCCGATTATAACAAATACACTAGACACTATGCCACCAAATAACTTATGCATAAAGGCCTATTTAAAAAAGTTGTTAGAAGTTTTTACAAAATAAAATGGATTTTTCTCTCACCTCATCAGGGCAAAAACAATAATAACAGCCTAGATGAAAAGCGTTGAGTACAGCTGCAATTATATTTACAATATAAATATCTGGGTTAGCTTGAAGCAAACCATAATTCAACCAGAGGCAGGAACTAATTTAAATTGTACACAAAATAATTCGTTAGTGTCCAGAGTGAGATGACTCCATGATAAATATATGTCCTTGTGGGAAACAAAAATCTTACTTAAAAAATCCAAGAGCTAGTGGAATTAACGAGACATTTTCGACACTTTTATTTCTTTTCATTTTTAAGGATAGTGATCTGTTGATAAATTTATTGTTATTAGTATATTATTTTAATTTTCTAAAACAAATAAAAATTTTATTTACTTACATGCTGGATGCCAAAAAACATAAAATAAGTATATTAGTAGAAATGCCAAGTATTTCGGCTAATTCCATTTTTGATGTCTTAAGATTGGTGTTGTGCTTGACCAAAAAATTTTATAGTATAAAGTCAATAAAGGCGAGCAGTTGTATGCGATAAGGGTATGATATAGCAGAAATTTTTAGTCCTGTTAAATAAAAAAATCTTGGCTGATTCCACATGGAGGGAGAGCAGTAGAAATTTGAATTTTAAAAATTTGTAAATTTTTGTAAGTTAATTTAAATACCGTAGCTCTCTGTACGTTGAATGAGTTACGCAATCGCATTTGTTTATTTAAGCAAGACAACAGATTCCCTATTGAGGAAAAGTATTTCTAGTGTAAAAACTGTGTGGTTATTTTATATTGGATCAATGCCAAATTACATGTTTCGTTTATCAGTTATTACTTGCACATTTTAAGTTTAAAAGTAGGTGAGAAAAAATAACAAAATGTGTTTCGTACCCCGCATAAAGTAATGAGTAAAACTCAGACGGAAATATAATAAAATAAGAGGAAACTTATAATTACAAAAGCTCAACATCCTGTATATTTAAATTAAAATTTTTCAACAATATTAAAAAAAATTCTCTTACACTTTAAATTATTTATCAAACGGGCAAACGGCTTATAAAGGCATTCGGTATATTAAAAACCTCTGTACCTGCTTGTGGTTTGAAGACTTACAAATAGGGTGATGCTGCTGAAAAGCCACCCCCACAAGAACAGGGGTGAAATAAAAATTCAGACACAATTTTTGAACACGAAAATTAAAACGACTTTATTTAGTCTTTTTATTCGTTTTAATTTTTTTATCGACTTTTTTTGGCTGTTTTAGAGGGTAAATGGCAAAAAGTGATAATGCAAAACTGCTAGTACACAAGTTGATTACACTAGGAATCTAAACAAAAAACATGATATGAAAAACTTATATAACGATGTTTTGCACTTATTACCTGTATAAATAGATTATTCAGTAAATAACCGTAAGTAGAAAACAAAGCAGCTATAGTCAAATTAAGACATATCATTGAAAATGGTAGAGTAGCTGTTGATTTTGTTTTAATAACTGTTTTCTATAACATTAATTTGAATAAATCAAAAAATAGTTTACTTTCAATCATATATTTACTGTTACCAAATTTACTAGTGACGACGCAACAAAAAGCGTTAGAGATGTTGAAGACAGAAGACCAGCTATAAAAGTTCCATGTTCTGGAGTGGACAAATATGAAGTGTAACTTATTGCAGTGAATAATCCTAACCCTACAAATGCGAATAACTTGTGCATAAATTTCTAAAAAACAAGTTCAATATAAGTACACACATGGGATAAAAATCTGCTCAAATTATACCTCATCGGGTGCAAAAGCGTAATAGCAGCCCATTTGAAAAATGTGAATTAAAATTCCCACAGTATGCAAACGATAAATGTTTGCATTGCCCAATAATAACGCGTAGTTCACCCACAGAGATGAACTGTAGTAAATATTTTATTTATACTGTATATTATATATATAATTATATATAATTAATACAAACTTACTTGCATAGTCCAGCTGTTAGACGAACTATTGATACATTTTTAACAGTTTTAAATCTCCTGATGTTTAAAGAGGCCGATCTGTGTTAGAATGCAATTCCTAAACTCCTTTAGAAGTTGTTATTCTAAAGCAATACTTACAAACTTGATATTAAAAGTCCTAAAACTAATAAACTGCCAACGTTGACAAGAATATCTTTTAGATCCATTTTGTATTATTGCGTGCTAAATTGGAATGCGGTAACACTCGTTAGATACTGTGGCCTAGAGGTTTCAAGGTTCATGCTTGCTATCATTATTTAGAATCTTCACTAAGATAAGACGCACAATTACTCTTAAAAAACTTTGTATCGTTTCTTTTACTGCCAGTGTGTAGGTATCGTAAGCAAAGCTCCATCTATGCACAAACTTAAAGTTAATATTGAATTTAAATTATGCGAGAGGTTTCATTGACACTTGACCCATGAACACAATATATTGTGTTCGTGCTTGACCAAACATGAAAACTTTCTGAAGTAATGTTTAGCAAAATGTAAAAATTCATATCTTATAAATGAATGGTACATATGAAATTTTAAAGAAACGTACTTCAGTACTTTCTCTTTCTAAAGAAAAAGTTAGAACCATTTAGAGCAATATTTTACGTGGAGCTAATTTAACTACATCAGGGAGTGCTGCTACCTATTGTCAAATACTCGAACTTTCTGAAGTACCTACTATTTACTAATATTTAAAAATTCTTACCTTATATACTATAAGGATTGGACTCATGAAAGTTTGAAAAAATATACTTCAATAATCCCTCTTTCTAAGGAAAAAAAATTCACCCTTCTAGGTATATTCTCAATAATTTATTTTTGCCATCTGAATTCTGTTCTTTTGGTGGTAGTGTATTGTAAAGTGTAAAAATTCATATTTTATAAACTATAATGAGGGGACACTAGAAATTTTTTTGGGTATAGTTTTAGACAGAGCTAAGAGTGATGCCATTCTTATAAAACTCGCTTTATATCAATTTTAATTGTCGTCACACTTTGTATATTATCGATCACGTAATAAATAGGAAACAATTATTGTATTTGAATTACATTGATTGACGTAACGAATAAAAAAATCGTTCTAAAATTTCCAAAAGCGTTAATAAACAAAAGCCCAAGTAAAATCCCAAGTTCCCACCAATATCGCACACCAATGAAACAAAGCCGTAAGAATAAACCTCAGATATTTCTTGAAAAGTATTCTGCTGGAAGAAAATTTCAAGTTTCGTCTCATCATCTAACTTCTCCTGAATATCCATATTCATTTCATAGGCGATGTCAACACATTTTGGTGGACAATTACAATGTTTTGGCTTAGTAGTCAGATACATGTTAAGTGTAGCATTGTAAGTCGTCATACTTTCTTTTGCTTTAGTGCAGTTTCGAGCTTTCGATGTCATGAAGGGAAGTCTAAAAATGTAATTTTAATATTAATCGTATAATAGTTTAGGTATATCAATAATATTTTACCTGCATGATGTTTGACTTGTAAGAATTCCCTCCAAACATCTAGTCCAACAAACAGTAGAAGTAATCGCATCTTGACAAGGCTTAGCACTTGTATTCAAAAATTTAAACTAAAATAACTCTATTAGTTGTTTTTGTTAAATTATTAGAAATCTTACTGTGGACACTGAGAGCGCGATCGATGTCATTTGTCCACGTTGAATGATTTGACCTTTAAAAAATGCATGGTGTAGTGCAGGAGTGCCGTCCTCGTGCGGGTAAACCTAAAATAAAAAAAAAATAAATTAGAGCTTATCTATAAATATATGAAATATTTACATACAGTAAAGCCAGCTACTTCATTGAAAGAAATGTTTGGCATTACTTTTTGAGAAATTCTCATAACGAATGCAGGCCCCATGTAGTTAACACTGCCGTCTTTTTTTTTTAAAAAAAAAAGTTTTTTTCATAATTTTAAAAAAATATAAATTTAAAATTGCATACCAACTTTAACAGTCATGCATATACCGAGAAAAGCAAATCTGCGAGGAATTTTTATAATTCGTGGAAATTCTTCAGAGGGTAAAGTTTTTTTCATCTGAAAACTCAAAAAAATTATTTTTGAATTGTAACAAAATTTTACACAACTCACCACAAAACTGACTTCTGTGTTCTCCTCATTAACTTGATTCAATTCCCATATTTTATAAGTCGTAAAATTGGCATCGTCTAATAAATACCAAACATTTTCTACCGTTCTCCCATTGGAAATTTCACTATAGTTAAATTGCGCTTGGCGAATTTTAGCCATGCTATCGATATCATACGGACAGATGGTAATTGACGGGAAATTTACAGTCAAATTACGTAATATTTTAATGTTCATCCCAACTGGATTCCTTAGATATAGTGAAAGCCGATCTCCAACTTGATAAGTGCAGAGTGCAGTACAAGTGACGAGAATGGCGAACCAAATTCCGCGCCTTACCCAATGCACTTCACGGTTAAAGACGACTCTAACTCCCGGCACACTGACGTTTACAGCGACCGTTGAAGCATCTGGAGATTTTTTTTGCCGGTTTAGGTTAAGCTTACTGGGTCTTGGGGTTGCCACTTTTGCTCTGGGAATTCTGAAATGCCTGCGATGTGCAATAGCCACAGGAATGAAATTTTGGTTGTAAGTATAATAACTCATCTGTCTAGGTAAAAAGATGTAGCAGCGACGTTAAGAACTCAACTCAACTAAAAAATGCAATGTTGAAATAAACATCTTTTAGACACTTTTAAATGTTCAAAACAATTATTCCGTGAGAGAAAGTTTCCGCTTTATCCATGTTTGAAAGCAATAAATTGAAGTCAACGTTTTTTGAAAAACAAACAGTTCACACATAAGAGTCCACCTTATGTGTCATGATCGGAAAAAACATTTTTATGGCTTTGCGGGAAATGGAGATATAATATGTGCACGCTAGGTTTGTGAAAACTTTTAGTAAATACTGCTTAGTAAATACTAAAAGTTTTCAACATTTTATAAATATTATAACGTTATAATATTTATCTACTGATTCTTTCAAACTGTTTATTTACATTAAAGAAAATTCCCTCTAACTGTATCGTGTTTATTTCTGAAAAGACAACTAAATATTTATTGACTAAATCAATAAATGGATAAACTCACAACACAAATTATGACCCTGTCTAAGGTATCCTATAATTATAGCAAATTGTTTTATTATAAAATATCAAAATATATTATGCTATGTGTAGATCTTTTTGGCCCCCGGCGTAAATTATATATTGTTGTAATTAAAAATTTCGGTTGCCTAGGAATTGATAAATTGCAAATTTACTGAAGATTATTTTTTTTCCACTGACCATAATTTTCTAAATTCAATTGGCTTATTACAGTTTATTTTGTCACATCCTCACTATAATGCACACAGAAAAGTTAATGATGTTACGTTCGGATTAACTGCCATCCTGCCATTTAATTCATATTTGCTTAATGATCCTACGCATTGCCTATATATTGATTTTCAAGTTGGCTGGAGAGTATCTAATGTTATAGTAAAAATTGCGAAAATGTATCAAGTTTTGCACAAAGTCAGAAACAAAATTCTAACTATAAAACTAAAACAAATAATTTTTATAAGAGTATAAGGCTTTAAATTTTCTATTTACAACTACACCACATTATAAAATATTCAGTAATTTCCACTAGCGACAATAAACTTATGCCCAAATAAAATCCTAAATTTCCACCCAAATCACATACAAAAGCAACCACATCATAACTATATTTCTCTTCCACCACTTTTACTGTATTCATTTGAAAATATAGTTCCAAAACCGTGCTGTTTTTTGTAAAACCTTGCACGTCCATCGTAAGGTCATATATATCATCGTCACACGGTTTGGGGCACTTACAATCCTCAGGGCGAGTTTCTAAGTAAACCTTTAATGTTGCGTCGTATGTTGCCTGGGTAGTGATCGATGTGGTGCAGTTTGAAACATTTTTAGACATGTAAGGTAATCTGATCAAATAATAAATAATACGAAAACTCGTCAATAAAATAACTTAATACCTGCATTCAGCGTTTTCATTTAACCGTTCTTCAATGCAGTTAGTCCAGCAAAAAGCTGACGTCACGCTATCTTTACATAAGTAATTAGATCTATTTAAATAAATAAACTACAAGAATTTATAATTATTATTTTAAAAGGTAATGGTTTTAAAAAAAGTTAGTTTAAATTACTACTTTAGTTTTAGAAAGCGCAATTGACGTCTTCTGACCGGTTAAAATGATGTTCCCTTTGAAAAATGCCTGGTGCTTTGCAGGGATGCCGTCATCGTGCGCGTAAATCTGAGATAATTTTTAAATTTTTATTAACCCGCTTTTAAATATTTCTGTAACTTAAACCGTAAATGCGGGCTCATCACGATGAATTACATCTTCTTCCATTGGTTGCTTTATACTTAAAACCATCGATGACCCCATGTAATCCATTAAATTATCTAAAATTTACAAAAAACTGTAAGTTACTTACAAGATTTAGGTTTTAGGCATTACCAGTAACTACTGTCATGCAAGTTCCCAAATATGCCAAATTTGATTTCTTGGTTAATGTAGACAAAGGCGATGACAATGGCAAAGTTTTCTTCATCTTTTGAAAAAAAAATTAAAACCGATTTAATTTTAAAACTTTAAAATCACCTCAAACGAAATTTTCGTATTCTTTTCATTGATACTATTTAACTGCCAAATTCTTTCATTAGTAACATTAACGTCCACTAATTTGAACACATTTTCTTTTTCCACAGCAAATCCGTGTTTAACTTTCTCTCTTCTTAAATCCGGCATACTATCAATTTCAAACGGGCAGATAGTAAAGGCCGGGAACTTAATTGTTGCGAATTGGTCAATTCGTGCTTTCATTTCAACAGGTGATGACATAAAAAGTAAAAGCCGATCGACACCTTGATATGAACATACACACGCACTCGTTATCAGCAACAAACTCCATCCGAGTCTTCTCAATGTGCCGTATTTCCTGTTCAAAACAATTTGAATTCCCGGCACATTGATTTCAGGGAGTCGTTTTGGGGATGTATGGGTCATACTTAAAAACTTAATAGGAGTTGACAGCGATGGTGTAAATAGACGATCTGCTGCTAGTGACACCATTCAAAGTGAGTGACTTGATCTATAAAATGAATATGACACGTGACTAAAAATTTAGTCACGCAGGAAAAACTGACAATTTTCCGAACGAAAAATTGTTTTGCACGCACAACTTAGTTTTCAAAGACAAATTGAAACTCTCAAGAGCTGTTCACTGTCTTTATTTTGAAAAAACAATATTTACGATCAGTACACGGTACAAGTAAAATTTCAGAAATTATTCGCAGAAAGAAATATAAAAACAGTCTAAGCGAACAACGAAGACAAATATGCCCACAGAAAGACGACAATTTACAATGGGGGTACAGTTTACAAAAAAATAGAATAAAATATGAAACAATAATAAATTTTTTTTCGAAGTTTACTGTATTAAAAGGAATTAAGTTTTTTAAATACTGTATAAAATATGAACCACTTATGACTTCACAAACTTAACGTCTGAGTTTTTTTAGAAGAATTTTTTCTAAACAAAATCATTTATTACATCACTTACACTAATTAGCAATTACAAATTCACAATACACGAACTCATTCAAAACCGATATCTTCACCAATATTTTTTTGCAATGTATTACTTACGACCATTGCCATCTTCAACATTCTTTTCTGTAAATTAATCAACTGAGAGTTACTCAGTTTGCATAATTCTTCATCAGTAAATTTTGTATCAAGTTTTTTCGATAGTTCCTCTATGTCCGACTCAAAATCAAGATGCCGCTTTGTGCCTCTTGCTCGTGCATCTCCTGACCCATCTTCAATTTGTCCGACTGTATGGGAAGAAGCCGTATCCGGTTTGGCAACTGCATGTATTGCTTCAGGAACTAAAACTTCTATTTCTGCTTCAGGGACTTCTGACACAACTGATGCAATTTGTTCTGCTTCTTCTTCCTCTATTACTTGACTCGTGTCAACTTCTTCTAAAACAATCTCTTCTTCATGAGGATACGATTCGGTATCTTTCGGTTCTAAACTTTCACTAATTGTCTCAACAACAGTGTTGGCTCCAACTTCTACAACCGTACTCTCACAAGCGATAATTTCGAACTGTTGTGGTTGAACAACTGTTTCTTCACAAACAGTTATTCCTTGTAACGCGATTTCTTCAACTACTGGAACACAAACACAATTCACATTTTTTTTCTTTGAAGTAAAAAAAAAAAAAACAAAACTAACCATTACTACTTTCACTCTCTTTCACTACAATTTCTTCTCCTTTGGCTTCGATCAGTGCTTCTTTGATAACCTCATCACGAGTTCCAACTTCAATATCATTCGCAGACACTTGCTTTTCTTTAACTGGTATTTTTGCAGTTGATAACTTGGTAGCTGCTGGTTGTCTTTGCCGCTAAATTAAACAGTGTAAGATAAAAATAACAAATATTTGTGGTATTTCAAACCTCAGATTTCCGTTTTATAAACTCTTCACGCAATCTTGTGGCAGCAACTGGAACTTTATCTGGCGGTTTTGCTGACTCCGTTTGCGGAGTAAGTTCGGGTTGCACAAGTGGCTCGGCAAATGATACTCGTCTCTGAAAAATATTTGTATTACCCTCTAATATTATTTTATAAAAAAAGTACGTGTTACCTTATTCGCTGGTGAACTTGTAAAAGGCACTTCAACCCGTCTTATATCACTCGGTTTTTTCAAAATCCCTACACTTGGAGAACCATAAGGTGAATCAACGTTACTTCTCGCTTTCCTCTTTTCCGGAGTCCCGGTCGATGGGCTTACGACGGGACTTTTATACATCTGCCAGCCGGGTTTGTCTGGTGATGTTCCCGGAGATGATTTCTTCGTCTCATATTTCCTCTTCTCGTAATTACTTAAGTTCTGCTTGGTTGCTGCTTCTAGTATTTTCATACCCCTTGAACACTTCATGCTTGTCATTCCCGAAAGGGGTCTTTGCTCAGGCTGATCAGATGGTGCACCCCCTTTACTATACGTCTTTCTATTCCGTTGGGGTGAAAATCCTACACCCACCTCTTCATACTGAGGCATCATCATATTAATTCTCTGTTTCAAAGAGACACTCTTTCTCTTATCCGTTTCCAACATGGATAATGATTCTAGACTGTCACTAGCAGAGGGTTCATACGCTTTTGACAACACAACAACGGGTACTTTAATTTCAACAACTCTAGGCAAATTTTCGAGATCAGGATCGGTCCCATCTTTTGGCACTTCAGAAAAGAGTACTTCATTTTCCTTTTCTTCACTACAAATGGTCACCACCGCCTCTGTCCCGACCGTTAACTCACTCTCAACTGTAGCTGTATCAGGTAGCGCAGGCCTCATTTCCACATCTGTGTGAAGTAAAGCAACAGTTTCTTCAACGTCCATCTCTTGTTCGGTTTGAGAGTCGATTTCCTTTGGAGTTATAATTTGTTTCCTTCGCTTGCGATTTTTAACTGAATTCTTTTTTCTGTCTTCAATTTTCGAATTATTTTCAAGAGATTGTACAGTTGTGATTGTCAATTCTTTTTCAACTTCAATTGATGATTCCATTTCTGTATTCGATTCCGATTGAAAAGTAGAACATGACACTACGTTTCCAATTTTTATATTCGAGGTTCCAGAAATCGATTCTTCAATGGATGACTCTGCTATGCTCGTCTCTTCCAATGTTGATAACACTTTCTCGCTGTCGTCCAAACTAGGAGAGTCCACCGAATGACGCCGAAGATGGCGGCTGATGGGTATTGGAGTGATTTCTAATTTCTTACGTTTGGTTCGATTTAATATCACGTCAAGTCCACCTGATTTAATAAACGGCGAGGATACAAAGCTTTTGCGTGCTGTTTTTGATCTTTTCTATTTAATATACGAAGCGAAAAAAATTATGTATGTTTTTATCATTTATTAATATATTTAATACCTTTATCCCTAACTCTTCTTTTGTACTACTATTAGGTGTGACATCGGGCTGATGTTCAACTCTGAAACTGAACGCAGCTTTTTTTCTAGTCTTCGTTGTATCAATTGGTGTTGAATGAATTTTCTCCATATCGCTATTTGAATCGCTTTGACTTTCGGAAGTGTCTTCCGTATTTGGCGTTTCAGGTAAATCCTGGAATTTAATGTTTTTTTTAGGGTTATATTTAACCAAACCCTTTACTGATGATTTCTCCAAATTCATTTTAGAGCCGTTTTCTAATTTCTTTGAGGGCTCGGCAAATGTTTCTGTTGATTGAGAGCTTGGTATGACATTGTCGTCGTCGTCGTCATGTAATGATACAATTTGCGATATTTCAATTTTCATGGCTTGATCATCTCCGTTAGACGTGGCATGCTCGGTAGTTTCTTCTATGGAAGATCGTATGTGGCTTCTAATTTCTTTAGGCGAGAGTCGTTTCAGTTCTAATACAGGATCTGAAGACAATTTTTTATCTAATTCTATTGAAGTTTGTATAACGCTTTCTTCCACCGTTTCCATACCGACAGTTATTTCCGTTGATACATTTGGCATTTCGGTTGTTGTGTCTAATGGTAGAGGGCTTGCTATGTCATCATTGCTCTCCATAGTATCGTTGTATTGAGTTCGGGTTGATTTTGGCGTGAAAAATGCTTCGGTCACGTTCATGTCGGACACATTCATGTCGGTTGCATCCTCTGTCCTAAAATAATATTGATACGAGAGTTACGACATAAAATAATTATTAATTTAACTTACATGTGACTTTTGGCTTCTACAAACTGAGATGTGTTTGGAGAAATTTCACTGCTTATAGATGTTTCAGCAGCAACAGAGATGGCAACTTGTTCACTGTTTTAAAGAAGGTTCAAGTTTAATAAATTATAATAGCACATTAGTGCCTTGGTACCTGGGAATTAATTTATTTACATCTTCGACTTCTAATCGCCGTCTCTTAGCATCGTGTCCAATTTCCTGTAAAATATGATCAAAATAAAGGTCATTAGAAGATGATTGCTACAACATAATTAAATGCCATTTTACAAAGAAAAACTTTTTTTTTCAGTTTCGGGCCGTTTATATTTAAAGTAGATTATTTTTCAAAATGGTAAAAGTATAGAGAATAATCTCACGGAATTATCTGTTTCATCAATAGCATGTTTTTTAGCAGCGGTGACTGAAAACACGGATTCTTTTTCTGGTTCATTTTCCTTTAAAACCGGTTTCAATTCTATTTGTGAGGCATTCGTAGTTCCAGTTGTTTCTCCATTCTAAAAGGCACAAACAGTTGTAATAAAAGTATTTAATTTTTAAATTCGAGTCTTTTTTTTTACTTCACGGGATATGAGTTCGGACAATGCTGCAGCCACTTTTTCCCCACAACCAGGTACTAAAGTTAAACCCAGAGCTTGAAAAACATTTTTGAAAGACGAAGGTATAATAAGACTGGCAGCTGTTGGCTCAAATCTTTCACGCCAAAAAGCACTAATTTTGTTGTGAATTATTTTACTCGGATAGAGTAGACTTGCTTCCAAGATGCAACTGACTAACACTAGACATTCAGTATTATACAAACCGGTATAATTATATCTAAGCGCATTAGCAAACGCACTCCATAACTCAATCATCTACAAATAAAAAAAAATAAGTGTTAAAAAATAAGACAAAATTATACAAACTTCTTACAGTTGTCATTATCTTTTCATGAGGTGCATTGCTCGAAGCTAGTTTTGTAGCTACAGTAAATAATTTTGATATCGCCAGATTCAGTCCAGAAATTAATGGTTTTATAAATTCAGAAAACGTTAAACGAATAAATAAAATTTTGGCAACGTTACTTAAATTGCACAGTGCGTTACTGATAGCCCGACTCTAAAATGATGATTAATTTTTTAAAAAAAAACCGCCACTACAATTTTGTATTAAAACTCACATCGGGTGCATTCATATTGGATAGGCTGTTAATACTAACAGTAACAGCTGTGACCAATTTAGTATAAACAATAATAAACGATGTCAGATGTCCTAATGGGGATTTATTCTTACGTGGTATTGCATTTTCTGAAAAAAAAAAAAAATACATTGTGAATTTTTCATACACATTTCTAGTTTTGTTTGTACGTACCATCCTCTTGTTCTCCAGGATTAATATAGTTGGGATTTGAAAAATCTACTGTTGTTATCATAGTGATTAATAAGTTGCTCAAATTTTCTTGCATAAAATTTGACTAAATAAAAAAAAAATTAATTTCTATTCTTATTTTCGAATAATAATAAACCTACATGAAATAAATCCAGTTGAATATTATTTAAAATTTTGAATGATAACTCTTCGCACCAGACATTAGTTGGGGCATTTGAAACTAACGCTTCTAATTTCCCTAATTTCTTGCACAAGTGTGTCCATGTTGTGTCTAGAACCTTGGTACCCTGATAAATTAAAAAAAAAAATTATATTTCTAGTATTAATCCTAAACCACAACAAATGAATCATACTGCACCTGAAGTAATGGTTTATCATATAAATGACTTATGGGGAAAAGAAGTACAGAATAAATACATCCAAAATCGTGTTCCAGCGAATCCCCTTGATTTATGTCATTCGTCTACCCAGTGAAAAACGTTTATAAAAAAATGTACTTTCAGTTTTTTAAAATAAACCTTACGATTTCTATTTTCTCGAGAAGATTTGTTGCAACCACATTCCACAACCTGACTAATGTTTCAGAATTGGGAATTTTGATAGATACAGAATCAAGTGTTTTAATAGTTAATTCTGTAAAAGTAAGCGTATCTTTGCCTATATTGTCATCGTCTTGGACGAGCTTTTGAAATATCGTCCCAAATCTAGAATGAAAACAAATTTAATGCAAAAAATAAAAGTATAAAAAAAAACTTAGTAACCTTGCAGTCGAATTGTGCTCTATCAATGGCGGCAGGAACAAGAGTTTTATTAAATACAAAGCAGAATGTCCCTATAGAAATCATAATGAATAATTTTAATAAATTGAAATTTTTCATTCTACTTACTGTCATGACTGAAGTTGCTCCAACAGAATATGCTGAAGAATGCAATACTTTTTTTGGGAGACAAGTCGTCACTTCTAGCAATTTCTAATATATTTTGTTTAACAAATTAAAAACTGCTTAAAACTGATTTCATTGAATTATTACCAACAAAACTTCAGCTGAAAAATTTCCGGATGACACAAAATCTTCAAAAAGATTCAGAAACAAAATTAAAGCTTCTGAAAATTCCTTTCTATTTTCACTATCTATGTTCATCTTAATATGGGACACAATTAAATGCAACAAATATAATTGCAAATGTAAATCTTTTTTATCTGGTCCAAGCCCAAGTACGGCTTCCTTTATACAGGCGATAATAATAACACTGTGTCGTAGAAACGTGGGAGAAGACTCAAATACAGTAAAAGCAGTGTCCTCTACGTTAAAATGTGGCCTACTGATAGGTAAATCGGCTTTGTGGTCTAAAATTAACGCTAAGGCTTGACATCCCAAACGGTGAATATTTGAAAATTTTTGTACAGCTGCAGGAGATGATTGTGAACTTTGTATGTTCATTTTCTGACTGTCTGGAGTTTGAACACCTTGAAGAAGAGGAAAAATAAAAAATAAATCAAGTAAAATTTTAAATACGAAAATAAATTACCATTATTTGATAAATTTCCTGATTGATTATTTTCTAAACCAAAACAAAATTGTAGAAACGGGTGTAGCACCATTTCCAAATTTACAACTAATTTCGAGCCAAGGCTCTGTATTAAAAACCACCATACACGAAATTTACTATGGGCAACCAATTCAGTTCTTGCATTATTCGCTTTTAGTGGTTGCATTACCAATCGTAATCGTTTAGGGTTCGTTAGAACATCTGTATGTAAAATTTGACATTAGAATAATTTAAAAATAAATTATTATTTTAACACCTACCAATTTCAGATCCAAAATTTACAATCAACTGATACCATGAATTAAATGCTTCTACTTTAACCTCCGGAATTGGCGATTTAAATCCTTTTTCAACAATTCCAAGTAAAGTGTTTATAAGTGATGCACCTTGATGTAAAGCCTAGTTTGTTTTAGTTGTGAACTAATTAATCTTTGTAAATTTGTAATCTTTATAAATTGCTTACCTTTCCTAAAATCTTTAATAGTAATCTCCAAAGCCTTAGGCTTTGAATTTCTTGCTTCTCTTTAAACATTCTTGTCATTCCTGGCACTAGTTTCTAGGATTTAATTTTTTTTAATACTGTTAATATGTTAATATGCAGTATTCTAAACTCTTTACCTCTTTTAAGTCATTAATTAACAAACCCAATGACTGTTGCGTCTGCTGTTTCTGCAATAACGGCCAAACAGTTTCCAAAACTGCCAATGCCGGTTCTCTTACTTTGGTCGCCGGGTGAACAGTAGCTAAACATAGTCGCCTTGACCATGTTAAAACTCTTGTAGCCATCTGTTCCGGCATTTCGTTGAGCAAACGATTTAATAAACGAATTACTTCCAATTCGTATGACGCCGACATAAGTTTAGGGTCATCTGGTTGAGGCCTTTGTACAATTTCCATAATTTTATCCAACTAAAATTAAACAACAAAACTTTTTTTTAAGTCTTTATTTTTTATTATAAAATAAAATGTAGTTAATTACTTTTTCAATCCATAAAATCAATGGCACTTTAAACTTGGACATACACCATAGGGCTCTGGTGCAAACCATTTTTTCAGACGACGTCATAATCAATGAGCAGAGCTCTACATGTTGAATATTAAAATCGATTAGGAGGCATTTTATGAGTCATAAAACTAAAGAAAAATATTTTTTACCATCAATTACTTCGCCCAGTATATTAGTTTCAACAACACTTGAATAAATAAAAAAAACAATGAAATTAATTCTCTTTAGCACGTTTAAAACTTGATATCCCAACTTACTTAACTATAACTTCTGTTCGTAAAAAAATCCCTAAAAGATGCAAACTCTCTAAAGATAATTGCGTTTCGTTACTATTTACATCTATTTTGAGCACGTTTAAAAGCAAATTGAATTCCTCTAAAAGTTTTGGGGGAATGTCTTTTTCCTCTTGGATAAAGCTTGAATGTAAACAAAAGCGGTAATGCACAATTTATAAATAGAATAAAGAGAATGTAAAGATCGATCGTTTAATTCTTGTTAAAAACTAACCGAATGAGATATTGATAAGCTTCCAATCGCTCACTAGGCCGGGTTTTAGAAGAAATTATCTTCTCCACGAAGGGCTCCATCGCTATATACCTTTAAAAAAAAATTCAAAATAAATACAAATACATTAAAAAATAAAAAGCGGAAGGTAAAGTGGAACTACAATGTAAAAGTAAACAAGTTTACGTACCTCGGCGTTAAGTAATTGGCCAAGTAATTGAATTTTGGTATATTACGATTCTATTGATTACCCACTCATTAGAAGGACATCGTGGTAAGCCTAAATGATAAGAAACGTGGAATACTCGTATTAGTTAGGCTTACGCTATCTTAAATGCTATATTGTTCTGCGCGTGGCTCGTAATTTTATACCTCATGTTTGTGTAACGTGAGATCCAAATTAAAAATAAAATAAAAAAATAACGTGAGACTGCAATTGGGTTACCATAATAGATTTTCGCGGCAGTGAGAAATCTACAGACAATTGTTTGGTGTTAGTTCATTGGTTCAACAAGCTGAAGCAGAAAAGCATGCGAAACTTTCATATATGATTATACCTAAGTAGATGAGAATCGATGACGATATTTCGAGATCAGAGTTTAGGGCAAGGGGTGTGCACAGCGATCCAACCGGAAAACTGGTGAATCACATGGCGCGTTTTGATTGGTTGTTACTGTAGTGATTCAACCAATGAAATAAAAGATGATATATTTGAACTTTTATTCTGTATGTATCGACTGACGGATCGCACTATTGTGAAGCTTGTCGGGTGTGAACGTGTTTGGAAAGTGCAAATTGCTGCTTGTTCTTGGCCCCCTCTGAGGAAATTTCAAGGGGAGAGAGGTGTTTTTATTCATCTTTAGACAGGATTCATAAAAGAATGCAGCATTCACAGGATTATAAACGTCGGTCCGTCAACTTGACTGTAGGCGGACGGCAGTTACGTGCCCATCGTAGGTCGATAGATAGAAAATCTTGGCGAGATGATGTTTTTATGAAACATCGAGTAATGAGTAATGAGAGTTTAGCTGGTGAAACAAAACCGCTGCGAAACTTTCCTAAAAGGAAATTTTTAACACCGTTAAAAGAAGCTAAAGAAAATAGCATTGTGCATCCGAATTCTGCCCAGCTGGGTGCCTGTGATGAGGAAAAACCTAAAAGTATTTTTCTTATTTGATATGTAATTAATGTATTTAGGAAATAATTGTTCCATCTTTTAGAATTATCTGCAGCTGAATTACGACGTATACAACTCGTTAAGTACAAGGAGAGAAAACAGCTTTTAAAGGAATTGGATAAAAAAACCAAACCGACCTTTAAGGTGTGCCAAATAAAATACTCGCACGATCCCTTTGCGGCGTTGCCCCAGACAAAAGTAAGCGGAAAAAATTAATTTAAAAATTAAATGTTTTATAGCTTGTTTTTTTTTTTTTTATAAATAGAAAGCAGGAAAAGCATCAGTTCCTTCTGACAAGCGAGTTACAAGATCGATGATAAAATCAGGGACCGTAAAAGAAAAGGTAAATATTTAAAACAGTTTAAAATTCAACAGTAATTTTTTAGAATAAACATTTTTCTTTACAGGTGGAAATGAAAACTGATACCAAGCCATGTAACGCTGCAAGCACCAAAACAACAGCAAAACCAGTTGCAGCAAAACGGCCAATGAATCAAATTCCAAAGAAAATTGAACCGGTATCTAAAGTAGCAAGAAAATCATTCGCACCGGATGGATTTAAATTTTGTGCACCTGAGAACTTGAAGCAACCATCCCCAAAGGCGGAACCTAAAAAGTAAATTTATAAAATAATAAAAATTAAAACTGAAATTAAAACATTTTTTTTATTATTGTAGAGGTACGTTCACCTTCTCCTCTGAGCAACCACTTACCACTGAACTCGTATCGGAAGAATGCCCAACTAAAGAAGTTAACGGTGATGAAAAAGTCGTGTCCATAAAATCACCAAAACCGAGTATTTGTCCTGAAAATAAAAATGTCAAGAATATAAAACAAGACATAGAAAGCGACAGCGACCTCGAACTTACTGAATTGGACGGCGGAACTCCTAATCCATCTGGAATTTTCGTTAGTCCTTTTGTCAATCTGGAGCGAGGCAGTAGTGGCAGAAAGAAAAAGTCGGTATCGAAAATTGTTCATGAAATTTCGTCGTTTATGTCTGTACAAGATGCAATTGAAACAGAAGCGATGGATGATGACAAGACCCAAAACTCAACTGATGAAATTACGCCATTTGTGTCAGTAAAAGATGCAATCGAGACAGAAGCGACCCAAAATCCAACCGTTAAAATTACTCCACCTGAGGAAGAGAATAAAGCTATAGTTCTAGACGTTATTACTTCAAAAGCTGAGGAACCTGAAGATCCAATTGAAACAGAAGCGATGAATGGTGACAAGACCCAAAATTCAACCGATAAAATTACTCCATCTGAGGAAGAGAATAAAGATACAGTTCTAGACGTTATTACTTCAAAAGCTGAGGAACCTGAAGATGCAATTGAAACAGAAGTGATGAATGATGACAAGATCCAAAATTCAACCGATAAAATTACTCCATCTGAGGAAGAGACTAAAGATACAGTTCTAGACATTATTACTTCAAAAGCTGAGGAACCTGAACATGCAATTGAAACAGAAGTGATGAATGATGACAAAATCCAAAATTCAACCGATAAAATTACTCCATCCGATGAACAGAATAAAGATACAGTTCTAGATGTTATTACTTCAAAAGCGGATGAGCCTTCAGTTGAAAACCTTCCATCAAAGTTGCAAGAGCTTGGCCGGTTCAAGCAGTTATTAGTTGATCACACAGACTCGTTTCGTTCTAAAATTGATAAATGGACCCCTGTCAAAACCGAAGATTTACCTGAAAGTGGTACAATTTCGACACTTTTTTTAAATTATATTTTTTTATAAATACTAATCTTAAAATAACGGTATTTCAGCTGCTAATGAAATCGACGTTGCAAATGGAATGGCCGAACTACTAATGAATCAACGGTTTAAGCAATTTGAGGACTTGATTGCTGATTGTGAGTTTGGTCGCGGAGAAAAGGAAGTTACATGTGACGACCTTTTAGGTTTTTGGGAAATGATTTATCATCAAGTTGAAAATGTTGAGAAAAAGTTTAATGCTTTGGATCAATTAAAAGAGAAAAACTGGAAAACCCAAACACCAAAACAAAAAAAACGAAAGGTAATCTAATACACTAGTTTATACATCTTGAAAAACAACTTAACTCAAAATTTAAACTTCACAGAAACGAAATGTTAATGCAACACCAAGAGCAAAGGCAAAACCCATCACTTCACGTGTACGTGACCACATTGAAGCAGCTCGCAAGAGGAACCAAAACAAAAGCAAATCGCCAGGTAAACTTCATATTAAAACTACTAAAAGTTTTATAAATTAAAATTACCTTAAATTGTTCTCACAGGTATAGAAATTGCTACTGCAGAACCAAAAGAGGCTAATGATGATGCTACCCCGGTTGACAAAAGTCTCCGTCGGTCGAAACGTAAAATCTCAATGTCACATTTACTTGTTCCCACAGCAAGCGAGAGCGTATTATCAACCCCAGACGAATCTGTAAATATATAATGAATTTCAATACTTCATACATGCTAAAAAGAGTTTGCTGTAGGCTTCCGCGGGATGCAGCTCTTCAACCAGCTGGAGAACTGATACTCCATCAAAAAGTTCTTCAGTCAGCAGACGTGAAGGCTCAATCTCCTATTTATTAGTCCCAACTCCAAGAAAGGATACATCAGACGATGAATTAGCCTTGCGATTAAACTCGGACTCGCCAATTGAAAACACTAGAAGAAGCAGAAAACGCAGTTCGATCTCTCATTTATTACGCCCTACTCCCAAAAAGAGCGAAATTGATGACGAAGTGTTTACGCAAGAAGATGACAAGGTGAATTTTTCATTTAAAAAAGTGGTGGTAATAAAATACAAATTAAATTCTTCTCACAGGAAAATGGTGTTGAACGATCTCTTCGCTCAGCTCTAAAATCCTCATCTAGTACGTCCAAAACTTCAGATTCCTCCAACGAAACATCAAGTGCCATAAAACCAAGGAGGAGCGTTCGCTTCGCTTTTGATATTAAAAACGATAAGGAAACTCCCTCCTTTCGCTCAACGCCGTACCGTGCGCACCGAAAGTCTCTTAAAAGCTGTAAATATTTAATACCTTTTAAAAAAGAAAACTTTAAAAAATTAACAATTTTTTTTTTTATCTAAGCAACATCATCATCATCACCCAACTTGACCCTCAATCTTACAGATTCTTTTTCAACACCCGATGGATGCCTAGATTCAAATTGTACGCAAGACTTGTTAAGTCTCACCTTGTCATCATCGCCATCACCATCTCTTAAAGTAATGTTTATTTCAAACTGTCAATTTCACCTTCACGCATAATTTTTTTTTCATTTCATTTGCACGTAGTTGAACAGCATAGTCAATCTCTTTTTTGTTATGATTTTATTTATTTTAATACCAATTATATTTAGAAGGTGAACCGAAAAGCCAGTTTACTACCACTTGGAAATGTCAGCAGCATAAGTCCCGGACAGGGCGACTTGATGTGTTTTTCGCCACCCGAGACGAACCGGCGTGTTACAAGATCATCGCTCACTAAAAAGTTTTAATAGCACACACCATTAATCAGTATTAAATTTTTTAAGAAGCTAATAGAATTGTATAATGCGTGTTAAATCTAATAACCATTAACTTACAGAATAAATTTTTTTTTCAATTCAATCATAGATGGCGCTCTATTCTTAAACCAATAACAAACCATTGCACTGAAAACGGATAAATTTCCTGACTATTTATAGATCAAAACTTACAGAAAAGTAAAAATAAAATAATCAGTAGTATAAATTCTCCCCCATAAACCTATCAACAGTTTAAAATAAGTTAACGCTCTTTTTTTATGCTGTTTACATCAATCAAAGCAAACACTTGGCAATTCAAAAAGCGAAAACAGGTCTCTTTTTAACACTCACTAAAAAGTCCGTGCTGCCAACTACAAATTTCGCAATATTTTAAAAACTTATATTAAAATCCGCCAAAAAAACAAAAGGAAAAGCTGGAAAACTAATTAATGAGAGTGAAAGTCAATGTTCTTTCAATATTTATCTTTACTGTCAAGCTAATCTCATTTAATTTAACATATCCGCATTTCTCTCTCTTCTGAATCGATAATTGTGGCGTGACCATTTACTTTTCCCTGATAAGGTTTTCGCTAGTGATTCGCAGCGAAAGCTATAAAAGTAATAACGGACTTGGCTCTCGGGTTACGACAACCCCGAAATAGACGACGATGATGAAGAACATTTTAACAAGGATGGGAAGTGAACAGAAGCTAATCACATTCACACTTGTGTTCAAACCAGAAGCAAGCAGTACAATGTTTTGTATGACGCAGGATTACCAACAAACTTTCCATCCCATAATACACCATCATTTTAAGTTAAAATAACGCAAACGGTACTGAGAAATGGACACAAACATTAAGTGTTCACATTAGAAGCAAGCAGCAATGGGTTGCTTGGATGACGCAAACTCAGGGGTACGGAGCCTTTTCTGTGTATTCTTAAAATTTATAAATTTAATACGTGCGAATGTAATAAAGTTATAACGCGTAAGATAACAGAAAATGGCCTCCGTACAAGGGTGTCTGCGCTTTCCATCCCACAATGCAGCACATCTACTCAAATTTGAACACAAACATGAACTTACTGCACTAGACAGACTTTTTTCATTTCAATGCCCTAGTTTCAGAAATCACTAATTGATATTTGATGTAACTCTTTAAGGAAGTTGAAATTGTTTTCCACATAATTATACATGTTGACTAGAACCGTTTTATCAAACATTAAAGATCATTGAACCATAAAGTTTATTTAGCGGCTCACTGAGTTCTCAAAGATTATCCAGCTTAAGTAAACACTACAGTTCGTAGACTGGATTTTTACTAAGGAAGCTTTGTTTTTTACTTGATCTGATAATTAAAAGGGAAAATATTTACCGGGTATTGTAATTTGATTCCTGTAACTAAAAAAAAAAATTGGTTGCGAACCTGACATCCGCAATATATAATGAAAAAAAATGTTATTTATGTTTTTATTATGTTTGTTCTTTGTCAAAGGAATTTGTCCAAGCCATTTCTAGGTGTGTGGGCGATCAACAAGTAAATAACTTCCTCCATTAAATCCACCCAACATACGTTTTGCCCAATAGGTAAAGAGTTTATGAGATCAGTCACCAAGAAACATCTTTTTTCCCTTCTTTAATGTGTAATTTTAATGTATTGACTTTCGGAGAAAAATACTTGAGAGGCCAAAGAACTTCTAATGTAATAGAAATCATAAAACTATAAAAAAAAATTTCTATTAGAATATCCAATAAAAGTATTACATATGTGTTACATTTAAGATTTTTTTTCCCCTGTAGATTACACGATAACCTTCATGTTTCCCGGAACCCTCACCAGAGGATGTGAAGTAATTCGTGACGTCACATGTTAAGAAGTCGATGCTCAGTCAGTTGTGCCCATCACTTCGCGTCTCTAGTAGAAGAGAAAACAGTGGAGGGATCCGAACAACTTTTTTCTTCGCGTGGAAATCAAAAGGTTAAATACACCGGGAAAGGAACACGTAAAGAGTGCAAAGCGAAATCAAAAAAACTAAGTTTTGGGAAGCTGTCTTTAGCTAAATCTATGAAAAATCTAGGCCAACTAATAAAAGGTAAGTAAAAGCTTTCCAAAAACAAATTTCATAAAATAATTAAATTTAAACTGGATACTTGATATCCACACCAAGTAAACTAATACTTTTTTGTCACGACTGTTTTATTCATTTTTCTGGGTACGTTTATTAATGACATGCTTAACCTATTTAAAAATCCAAACACAAAGCCATGAAATGAAGAAAAAAAAAATTCTCACAGCAAATTTCTCTTCAAGTTCAAGGCCAGTTTACACCAAGGTTTACGATCTGATCTATTAACAGCTGAATAGAAAAGTTTTCCTCAGTTCTACTAACAGGGTTAAATGACAAATAAAACCAGTGTGGGTTGATTACGTAAACCAATTGACGTCATCTCACCCTAAACCCTCACCTACTCCCGTGTGGCAATAGCAATGAATAATAAGGTCAGTAAAAACGAGTAAAAACTCGTTAAACTTGAAGACACTTACTGAATTTATTAAACTGAATTTAAATAAAAATATGTTTCTAACCCCAAATGGAATTTATTACAACGTTTCTGTATATCAATTGCATTAGAAAAATCTATTTCCTTTTAATCCGATTTTCGGTCATGGCCTTAACAAACAGTAAAGCCACTTTACTCCTACAGCAAATAGCATCCCTATCACTTGATATTTCGCCACAAATCTCAGCCAAGAAGTCATACAACGTGATCCACCTCTAACAAAAATCCTTGACCTCAAGGGTCGCTAGGTCTTTTCTAACGAACAAAATACCATCTTGGTGTCCCTGATATTTTTTTTTTTTATTTCCTCCCTATCTTTTTTTTTTCGATTTTTGATCTCATATTTCAGCAATGGTTGAAAAAAGTCTATTTCACATGATCAAATCTATTCACCAAATCAGTCAGGTTGAAAATTGAAATGTTATTCCAGTTAAAAGCTTGAGTGGACATTCGGACACCTTATCATCCTTTTCAAACTAGCAAATCTCATTTTGATTCCTTCTGTGTACACAATCTCGCCTTTTCCATTTTCAACTTTTTAAAAAAAAAAAATAGTCAAAAGCAATCAAAAATGACATCTCAGAAGATCGGATTTCCAACAAATCTCTGCTTTATTTAACAAGCTCAAAGTTAAGTTGAAAAAAAGCAGACGAATAAAATTGTTTGTGTACCTCATATGTTGTTTTCCCATGATTAATCCACACCCAATATTGGCTTCTGGATCTATTTCATCTCTTTCATAGTTAATTAATTCCTAGTGCGCATTTTATGCTTTTTAAGTTGTCAACTTGTGACAGTTAATTAAAACTCTCTTTATACCTTATCTAATAAATTAATGTCGGTTTCGTGGATTACATTAGGCAATCATAAGAAATGCCCTGTTGCTTAGTTGATATAATAAACTCTCATCTTTTTTGTAATTAAAACGAACTAAACCTCTCAGGTATTGAATGAATAACAAGTGGAATAAACATTTTTAGTTGCTACAGGTGACGGAAGAATTTAAGCTGTAACTGCTCTTTTAATTACTCAACGAGGACTTTCTATTTCTTCCAGGCAATGCGTACACTCCAACGATTTGATACTGGTTACTGATTAAGACTGAAAATTTACCCTAAAGTATCAATTTACAAGATACAAATATAAAACTTTAATGTTTTTTTTTTTTAAGTGGCACAAAAGGTTGTTTTTATGAGTTTGTCAATAGTAAATTGAATTGTGGACAAATTACGCACAATGGTGATTTAAGGACAACTGTGGCCACCATGCGTCGCATGTGAAGTATGGGTTTTAATCGACCCAGTTACGACCGGTTCCTAACTTTTACTTCCAATTTACAAACAAGCCAAGGGAAAGTGAAAGTTAGGAACTGATCGTGACCGCAAAGTTGCAAAAAAAATTGTGAAATGTTTTTGGTATGGCCGTAATTTCTCAGGCCGGACGTTGACCCTGATTTTGACTATTTCATTATATTTCTCTATTTCTATTGAATATTTCTCTATTGCAACTACTGGTTTAATCAAATTACAATTAATGTAGTCCAATTGAGATCGTACTAGGGTCATTTACACTTGTACGTAGTCATTCATTTTATAATGAATGTTTTATGTAGGTGCACCATAATAAAAATGTGGTGCAACTGCTGCGTTATCAATAAGCATTAACGCTATTGCTAGTTTTGCTGTGACAAACCATTGATAACTAATAACAGTAGGAATAGTGCAAATATCGTTTTGGGAGCAGTTACTCTACACCTAATTAAGTGTAAAACGATGACATCACAGATGGGGCACTGAGACTACGGGCATTTTTCTACTTCCAGACTAATTAGTAACTAACCCGATACTGATGTATACTGTAAACATACCAGTAGTTCTATTATAAGGGAGTTTTCGCAATTTGTGACTTATACCTTCATTTAAGTTTGTGACTGTTTTACGGGATGCGCAGAATCGAAGATTAGTGATTTTGCGAATTTTGTATATCGTCATAAGCTTAGGTACACGTTTAAGTGTAGGTATAAGTCAAGTTGTGCAAACTCCCTGCCAGTGAGTTTGCACTTTCCGCTTAAAACTTTGTCTTACGCTTACCCTTACGTTTGGCAACAATTGTGATTTGTGTGTGTTTGCATAAGGCCACGTTTTAAACATAATAGGGCTACAAACTCCCCATGTCGAGTATTACTTTAAATAATTATAAGCTTTTAATGATTTAGCATCCAGATTAGGATTCATTTGCAACATTAAGTCTCATTTTCTTCTTCAACACACTACCACTATCATTATTAGACAAAATCTCCGCACAATTCCCTCATACTTTTGAGGTTGTTTAAAAATTAGGTTTATATCTTACTCTTTCTTTCGTTTGTTTTGGCACTTGAGAGTTAAGCCACTGATTTATAAAGTGAAGAATAAATTAAAGAGATGGGAGGTAGCGAAAAAAGGTGCACTCTTCATGGCGAAGCAAAAATGCTTCTTGTCATGTTTTATATCCACCAGAGTGCGTTTGTAATCAGGTTGTGAAAGTGGATGGGGTATGTGGAGGATGAGTGGGGAATCACTTTATCTTATTCTCTTATTCTTTTTCCTTGTTCGAGATGTTGAAATGTTTAAGAAAAAAAAAAAATTGATCAGAATGATTTAAAGTAAATATCAAAGAAAAAGAAGGAAAACGTAAAGATAGAAACGAGTGATGACGTCCAAAGACTTACTTGATAACAGATATTATTCCCTGATGGTTGCATGAAATTCCCTGTAGGAGGAGCTGTAACGTGAGTTGTTTTTCTAAGAAAAAAAAGAGCAAATATTCTTTAATGGTGATCGTAAAGAATAATAAAAAAAAAAAATATAGAGCATTAGCAAGGGTAATGATGGTCATCAATTTAGTTCACATTAAAGTCATTGATTTCTACCATTTCAGGTGTTTAGATAAAACAAGCAGTTGGGTGGATTTTAGGGAAACTTATTCTCCCGCAAAAGCGAACACTGTACAAACAAAAATTGTTTAATGTCCCATGATTTCCGTAAGGAATAACATCACAGCTGGACGTCTTTTATTCCATCAAAATAAGTTGGATAAAAGGAAGAAGAGAAATTTTATTTTTATTTTATTAATTTTTTTTGCCCGCTTGTTTGTGACAAGGATAAAAAAAAAATCTTTTGTAGTTTTGACCATTTGGTTGCGTGTCCGGACAATAGGATAACAGCTAGACTGTCATTTTGTTTACAATGTTTTTGAATAGAAGGAATTCAAAGTTGTTGAAACATGTTTTTTTCCGCCATTATGAGCGAATTTTATTTTATTCTAGTTTTAATTTCTTCACTTTTTCATATCGCACGCAACCGATTACGTCAATCATTCTGTAAATACGGGGGAAAAAGTAAAGAATCAAGTTATTCATACTGCTGCAAGGCAATTTTCAAATCTTTTTTTAAAGATAATTTTTTTATTTATAAATGTAAAATATTTAAAGCAGGGAGCGAAAAATATTTTTTTCGCCACTCAAAAATTTCATATTAAAAAATGATTTTAGAACGGGTGTTGAAAATAACTTTCTCAAAATTAATCTCACAAATGGATCATCAAGCGGAAGCATCGTTTGACAAGATAAATAACACAAGATGGAAGGAAACTCAAAGAAAATAGGTAACATGGGGGGTTTTAACACAAAGTGCACAAGACAATATTTGAATTCTTCTCTGCACTATATTAAAAATTCCCACTTTCTTTACATTTAACAAAATCGATAATTTTATATAAGAAATTGTTTTAATACTGAATCAATTCCACTTAAAGGTTAAAAATAAATTTAATTTGCCAAGAGATCCAATTTCTTAAAATGAAATTTCCTTAAAAAACAAGGATTGCATTGAAAATCACATTCGATCACATCATTCAACTTAATTTCCACGCACTCAATTGTCTTGTCCATGAAATAAACATGAGAGTTCCCGTGTTAAATCGCGAGTGGGTGTTTTAACATCATTAAGATGCATTTCAAACCTTTCAGATAAAAAAAAAAAAATTTTACGCACCCATCAATTCAATTCCTGTAATAGGTTCAGAGACCCCTTCTGCCTAGAGTTAAATTCAAAACTTGGAAAAAATAAATTCAATTTTATTAGGAGTACACCTCAATCCTATAAATGTTCAATGTTTCAATCATCGGGGATTTACGGTACTCTTAAATCCCAGCCCTAAATCTCACGTGGTGGAAAGTAATTGTGTTTTTTGTCAGGTCAAATTCCTTCCTTTATTTTATTAATGATGCCAGGTAGAATATGTCGAGCGGAATAAAAAGCCTTTTATCGAAGAGAAAGCTCTCAATGCCATTATTTGCTATTTCTTATCTCCTCTTTCCAAGAGATTCCCAATTCGTAAAGAAAATAAACAGAAGTGACGTCTGTAAGTTTTTGTTTATTTAAATTACCTACACGTGTAAAGTCTACCGCTACCAATTAAGTAACACTTAATATTCGCATAACGATTTGTTGTTTTTGATGCCTTTCTAGAAACTTAAAGGGACAATCAACTCTTGAAATCACTTTGTGTCAAACAAACGTTTTTACAAACAGATTGGAATTGGGCTTAAATTTAGTTTCTTATAGGTCGGTTCAAAATGTTGTTCACTAAAATCCAAAATGCATCACTCCATTACTGCATTAAAGTTATGTCTGATGGGAACACGAGTGTGAACCTACTTTTATTACCAGACATTACTGTTGATGCAGGCAGTTACGTCTAAATGATTGCATCATGGGGTCGCGTGATTGTTTTCACTTATACTGCCAAATGGAAATTCTATTGGTGGCCAACTATCTTTCAGAAAAATCCTACTGATGGCCAAAAATTTATAAGGAGTATTCAAAAATACTCGCAATAATAATCGCAAACCAATAAAGTTACCCATATTTTTCAAATTTACGATCATTAGGGAAACCGGTTTTCAGTAACATTAATTTTTTAAATGCAACAACTGACTACCCAATGCCACAGTCTTTAGAGAGAATGTCCATTAACGTCATCAATAATAAACGCCATGTTCTAAAAATAGCATTGTAGAAAAGACCAAATTCTGGAACTCTCAGACCCATAAATACAAAAATGAAACTTTATTTCAAAAGTGATCAGTACACATTCCAAATTACTTACCATATTAAAAAACTGACTGTCCCTTTAATACCAATTCGTATAACATTTGCCTACAGTACATTGTCAATGCGCACTTTACAAATACTGCCAGTCCGCATATTCAATATTTGAAACTGCGCATGGGCAATGAAACGAGTAAACGTTGCATGTGAATTTCAATGCATAGCTTTGTATACACACGCACTTAAAACATAAATTTTGCACCTTTGTGAATGCTGTCTTACCAATACTAAACGTGTTTACATTGAAACATTCCCATACCTTTACAAATTGACCAGCGGCACAGGATGTCTATTAATTGAATATACGAACTTAGTGATTTCCTGAGCAATATATCAATTCCATACAATTTAATATGCAGACATTTAATAAACATTTTATCCGGGTCCGTAACTCACAATTACTTTAATAAAAAAAAATAATCTCCAAAGTTATTTTTAAAACAAACATGTGCAATCTAAACTCTAACAACTAACTAAATCAAGACTTGCGTATTTACTCAATTACAAAGGTCTTGCCTTGTTGTAAAAGATATCATAATCAGTTTGCTATCCCTTGACAAAAAGCCAATAAACGACCATGTAGTTACAACCAAAGGTAAACTTTTAGTCTCATTAAACTTCTTTGTGAGGTCAAGTAATGTTAACCGATAACCTAATGCCCAGTGGTTTCAATAATAACCACTAAGTTCTAAAAATAACATTGTCCATTTTGTTATTTTCATAAACATAAACTTTATTTCACATTTCTTCCCAGCTTGCGTGAGCAGATTTTCCAACCTCACCTACCAAAAATGAGTTCATGATTCCTAATTTAGCTCACTTCATGCAAATCACCTGTCATTCTTCAAGATGACGTTTTAATTGAACTCATCATCAAAAAGTTATTAATCTGACAGGCAGTGACACGCAGTTTTCACAGTAATGGTCACACCTGGTATGCAAATTACAATCTTTCTTGATCCTAAACTTTTTTAATATTCTACCAACTCAATTTAAAAGACGAAGGGGATTCCACCACGTGCGAAAATTCTCAAGCATGTGGTTTGCAGATGCATATTTTTACTCTCAATATTGAATAAAAAGAACTTTCCTTTCGTTTATTTTTCTTGAATATAAACATTAGTTTCTCACTTAAAAAGACAAACTCTTGGAATTTTCGTAGTGGGCCGTATGAAGTTTTCAGTGTCATCATCATTTGGCACGCACATTAGCCAGCTCGTTTATCAAACCACATTGGGAAAAGGTATAGGGAACTTCTCTGCCTCTGGGAGATTTGTCAACTCGTTCATTTCGTATATCGCCTCATTAAACATCAGTAGTGAACAGTAACATGAACGATACGAGTGAACTATAAATGAAGCGTGAATTGCCTCTAACTCTGCACGTGACGGCAATGTTCAATCAAGTGTGGATCGAATATTTTCAGACTATTTTGCATGATCTTTTTTCATCTTAAAAAAAAATGTTTCAATTGACTTTTACTTTTTATTTACAGAGCGGGAAAATGAACTCATCGCTCGAGTCTGACTTGTTGTGGCAAAACATCAGTGAAGCAGAAAGAAACTGCAGAATCCAATTACAGAAAAACCCAAACCAAGAATCGAATGGTCAGTTTTGTGGAGAATTCAATTGTGGATTGATAAAATTGGCATCTCTTTTTGTTTCAGGTTCCCCGTTTTGTCCAGGGACTTTCGATGGATGGAGTTGTTGGAACGAAACCCCAGCAGGCCAAGTGGCTTACACGCAATGTCCATCATTCATCACCGGATTCGATCCAAAAAGTGAGTTTTTACTTCATTTCCGTTTAGATTTTCTTCTCTCGAGTCACGTTTTCTTTGTTTCAGGATTTGCCAAGAAGTCTTGTCTAGCGGACGGCACCTGGTTTCGCCATCCAGAGACCAATGTCTCGTGGTCTAATTACACTTCGTGCGTTGATGTGGAGGATTTATTGGTGAGGAGTAGTAAACCGTAAACGTTTAATTACCTAGATTCAAATGTCTGGAATAATAGCTAGATAATCAATTGGAGGATAACTATAGCGAGTTTGCGCAACAGTTCTCTTACGTTATAAATCATCATTATAACGTAAGTATGATGCAGCCAGCTAGCATAAAATTTACCGATTTCCTCCTGAACTAACAATTTAATTATATACCTCTTTACGCATGATTGTGACCGTTGTATAAAAAATCCTTTTAACCACTTTCGTTGTTTCAATATCAAAAAATTTGTCAGCCATGTGCATTCAAGTGGTTTAATTTATACAAAATTTACGCTTGTAGTTGTAGATGTAAGGAAAGTTTATACCTAAAATACTACTGCGCAAATTCTATAAAAGCTTTCAATATTAATAAAATATTGTTTTCTGCAGTTCCGTCAGCAGATTATGAATTATTACATCATTGGATATTCAGTGTCCCTTGTCGCACTCGTCCTTTCCATGGTGATATTTTTTTACTTTAAGTGAGTTTTCTAGTTTTAATTATTAATAAGGGCTTTGTGGATGCGTGTTTTGGGTAAATTATAATGTGGGGTTATAAATTACGTGTTATAAAGTCAGTGGTTTACGACTTTACTAACGAAGGTAATTACGAAAATTAATACTTACGTTTAGCTGACTGATTCAAGGTTTTCTTAGCCCTTTGCTAAATAAAATAAAATCGATGGTTTCAATAAAAATAACATGTAATTTATCCTTATGTTTACCTGTGGCGTTCCTTTACGGTTTCCCAAAATGGCTTCCTTTAACTTCTTGGAAATGCGCATGCGTTACGATTGACCCTGACGTAATATAATATGACTACGGAGCTCTACAAGGCCTCTAATTAAAATAAATTTAAAAATATATTATTTTCTCAGAATAACGTTCAATTAAACTTTTCCAGATCGCTTCGATGTTGCCGAATTACAATCCACAAGAATTTATTCTTGTCATTCATCCTAAACAACATATTTTGGATCGCGTGGCACACGACCATAGATAAATCTGAAATGTTTTGGGCTAACGAGGTGAGAATTAAACTAAATTAAGATGACACCTTTCATAATCCTTCATCTCCAAAATTTTCAAATTACACGCGAGGTAATGAACACCGAACACGAACTTTGCCTCGTGTAAAATAAACCCCCGCACGTACCAACAACCCATCTTGAAGGTACTTGGGGTTAAACGTGACAAATTTCTTAATGATACTTTCAAATTTAAAAAAAAAAATGCAAACTTAAAATATTTTAATGAACCAAACTCTGTTAACATCTCAACCAATAATTTCTTTTAAAGGTTGGCTGCCAGATATTTCACGTACTTCTCCAGTATTTTCTTATGTGCAACTACTTTTGGATGTTTTGTGAAGGGCTTTATCTTCACACGATCCTGGTGATGGCTTTTGTAAACGAAAATGTTATAATGATGTGGCTTTACGTCATCGGCTGGCGTAAGTAAAATGAAAATAAATCCCCTTAAATCTTTACTCACCTTCATTATATAGTGGTTCCAGCAATTTTCACCATTCTCTACGGTGTAATTCGAGGATCCTTGCGTTCTAATATCGAATTGTGAGTCCATATATCTCAATTTTCACTATTAAAACCACACCCATGATAAATTACTTTATAATAAATTAATTACCAATCTCATTTTCAGTTGTTGGATCGACTGGAGCCCGTTTCTCCTAATTCTTATCATCCCAGTGTGCATTTCAATGTTGGTAATTTGAATTTTTACAATTATCAATCTTAATCCAAACTCGATATTCAAATTAAGTTTTAATCCCTTTGTGAAACTTATCGTCTTCTTAATCCCCTTAATTTGTCTTTCAAAAGCTTTTTTTCTTAGTGAATAAAAAAATTATTTTTAAATTTCAAAATTCAACCCCTTAAACCCAAAAGCTCCCCCATTGACCTTTCCTGCAACGCACTAATTTAATTGCTTTCATCACTAGGTGAATCTCATGTTCCTTATCAACATTGTCAGCGTTCTCGTCACTAAGATAAGAGAAGTCAATTCGTCTGATATTAACCAGACAAAGTAAGAAACCAATTTCCTAAGAAAGAAAAAAAAAACTGTAAACCGGGGAAGAAGTTATGAGTCTATTCTATAAGCTAAGACGTTTCTCTCCCGCTTAGAGAAGCAGAAAAGCTTTCTTCCCGACCCCTAGGTCTAGAGGATGATTTTTTTTTTCCTCACTGTTCCTTTTACTCATGCAGCAGGAGTCCGGGGCCAATAAGTCGCCAATTGAGCGGCGAGTGCGTTCTGTTCCGTTTTATGGACGCCCGCGTTTCTCTGATGGGGGTGTTTCCGTAAGAACGAGGGAGGATGTGGGATGGGAAAGGCGGAAGGTGTCATGTGGTCGGTTTCAGTCGTCCCTCTTGTTATTCTCGCAACTTCTTTTTACAACGCATAATAAAAGTGCATTTTTGCTTGGCTGCGTTATTTCAAAGTGGGCAGCGAGTAGAAACGTTTGGATGAAAATACCTTACTTTTTATAACGTTTCATGACCATCGTGTGGGTAAAACGATGACAATTTTAAATGGAGGTTAAAGAAATGTTTTAAAGTGGATGTGTTGATGTTTGTTTTATTACCCGTGTCGATTTTTATCGGATACCAAATCGGGTAATATTATGTTAAGTAAATAGTTTGGCCTTGGGACATGCCGATCGATGTTTCGACTGTTTAAACACGTCAAGTGACATCGATTTTTTTTTTATTTCTAATAATTGATCGATTACAAAACTCAGAATTTGTAATAATAATAAATGTTTAGTCGATAGTGTAATCGATTTTTTAAATGAACCAGCATTTTTAAAAAAATAATTTTTAACATCGATGTACATTTTATTTATATCATTAGAACTCATTAAGATGTTAAAAACGATTTTCTTCAAATCGATATTTTTTGTATCTGTTTTCGCGTGTTTACCACTTTAGTAATCAAAATACAGATTTACAGGGATTTTATTGTAAGTCCATAAAAGATCAAGACTCAATTAAACCGTCAATCTCTTTCATCCGCCACTTATCCCCCACTTCCCCGAATTTCCTCATCCAAAACCCTCTTAAATTAACTGCACTCTTCATAAAACTTAATAAAACAAATGTTCGTTTTCTCCAACTTAAAAAAAAAAAATCGATCTCTAAAACTTTTCTCCTCTAAATCTTTAATAACAGGATAAATCTCTTACACCACCCTGAATTTTTAATAACCTAACACAGCATTAAAGACACTTACTTTACTTCCCTTTCACCACTAGTCCCTCTATCTCAGAAAAAAAAGTCAAAACACGAAAACAAAATAGCTCCCAAGGTATTCTATTTTTAAACCTTTTATTTTTTTGTCTACCTTTATCTTTATAGAAAAGCCGTCCGTGCAACTCTGATCCTTATCCCTCTACTAGGCCTGCATTTCTTAATGATGCCCTTCAGGCCCGATCCAGGTGCACCAGGTGAAGACGTCTATCAGACCTTGTCTGCGATTGTTACTTCGTTGCAGGTAAACTCGATCAATACTCACTGTGTTTTCACTAACACACGCAGCAACAATCTCATAAATAGTTCACGTTAACCCATTAGCTTATTAAACCCTTTCAGGGGCTGAGCGTGTCTTGCCTCTTCTGTTTCTTCAATGGCGAGGTAAAAGGACCTTGAGTATACACATAAAAAAAAATTGTTACTTTAATTCCATCACTCACGCAGGTGTTGTCACTTATTTCGAGAAGATGGACCCAAACACGAATGTTAGGCAATAGAAGTTATTCAATGGCTGCTACTACTGTGTCGGTAAAGGAAAATTTTTGACGCGCTTTAAGTAAGAATTTTGTGAAGGGGAAAAAAAATTGATTAATTATCTAAATTTGTTTGTGTTAGGGTAATTACCCAAGGAAAAAATGATAATCTTTTTTTTAGATTTCCGATTTGGAATTTTTGTCATAAAAAAAAAAAACTCCCACGCCTTAATTAATTACCTTAAATATTATCTGACATTTCGTAGGGTGGGGATGAAAAAATTTATTTTTGAACTTGACCTAAATTTTTGTAATCCCCTAATGTTTTAATAACAATAAATCTTAAAAACCAACTTGACCTAATTTTTTGGAAAGAGAAAAATTACGCTTATTGTATATTAAAAACGCACCTTTAAACTGAAATTTTTTTTTTTCAGTGTTTAATAGTAATGTGAAAGCTTTTTTTTTTGATGAATTCAAGTGCGAATTTTGTTCTTTTTTCTACACTTTTATGTTCTCCGCTTTTGAAACACCTGCCAAATTTTCTCTTTGCACATCTCCAACTCTTTTATGTCCTTTATAGGCTCGTGACTAACCTTGCTCTGCTCAAAAAAAAAAGTCAAAAATTGATTTTACGCCAAACTCTAACATAAAAAAAAGAAACGAAAAAAATTAAATTTACCAACATATAACCCCATGTTACGCTTCTTCCGATGTGAGAGCAGGAAGTGACCACACAAGTTTTTGACACACCGCCAATACAGGTAGACACATAAATCAATGTCACGTGATTATTTCTATTTTACTTTCCCGTCCAATTTTATAGAGATTAAATCAACACATTTTTTTTCTCTCTCCCTTTTAACCTGATTCTTTGCACTTTTTAAATTGCAGTTCGCGTCACGTTGGAAGTCCGCACTGAATGGCGAAAATGAAGCTTTATGAAACTCCGCTCTCAACCATCGACGATAAAGTGACACCTGCCATGTGTAGCAAAAAACAGTTGCCAATTTATTTACAGTAATTAGAAAAATCAATTTACTTATTTTATACAAAATGTCGTGATCAAATGGACATATATAAATATATCAACGAATCACAACTTTGCTCAAGAATTATCTGTAATAAAAAAAATTTAACAAATTGCTTTTAAAAATATTATTTTTTTTAAAAAGTTGATTTTCAATGCAAATTTAAGATGACAAACTGAAATTAATAGCTTGCACACTTCGTCCCACTTACCTTACCGTTTCTCTTACTTAATGATTATTTTTCACGTTTTATGTAAATTTTTCTATTTATTTGCCAAGATCTGGTTTCGACACAGACCGAAAATCGAGTTCAGTTTCTCCCCAGCATTGGGCGAACCGTTTCCAGTAGGGAGTATTATAGACCCAATCAGACTGGCAATCCGTAGGGCCCGTTTTATGTATGATGGCAAAATCGGCGCAATCGATCACAGCATCCTTATTACAATCACGTTGAAACTTGGTCATATATCCAAGAACCGAGCGCTCAGCACAAACAGGATCAACAAGGCATCTCTCAAATGCTAAAAAAAAAAAATGTAAATTTCAACATTCATTTGCAAACTCGTCCAGAAAAACTCGTTTTTACCCAATGAATCCCCAGTATCACCGGGTTTACCACTATCGGCCCAATACGCCCAGGAAATGTGGTAAGGACCACAAAAATATTGCTCAGGTCCCGTGACAACGCAACCTAAATCTTTACTGCAGTTTGTAGTCGCCTATAAAACATAGAACAATATTGTTTTTGCAAAACAACAATTTCTATTGATTTAGTAATTACTTGACATAGGCAATTAAAGCACTTCTGGTCCAGGAGTTGTTTGACGTCCACATTATGCGTGCGTAGAACGTCCCCTTGAGGATTATTCGGTTCAAGAGGCAATTTTGGAAACTGTTGTGAAGGTCTAACTTCCGGTCCCTGAAATTCTGGTCGGTGCGAGTTGACAGGTTGAACAAATCCTTGTGGAGGTATATTTGGGACAGTGTTTGGCCGGAATGGTGGCGGTTTCGTGGCTGTCAAAAGTGCGTCGTCGTTATCAAAAGGCAGGATAGCTCCATCTGGTGCTTCGAAAATAGCAACAGTCACATCTTGGCGTTCAGAAGCAGCACTTTTTATACGCTCGCTTTCCGGTGGAACGATGATAAAAGGTGGCTTCCTACGACCAGGTGGAATCTGTCCTTGACCTAAAGAAATGAAAATAAAAGTTTTAAATATTGATTTATTAAGTTTACTTAACCTTCTCGTAATTCTTTTTATCGGTGATTTACCTGTGACCCCCATCAAGACCCCGCCGCACACAAAGAGGTAAATGAGCACCCAACTCATTACAATTAGCAAAGGCCGTAAAGAGTGCGTCTTACTTTTATACTTTCCATGACGTCACATCTCATCTGTGCCTTGGGGGCTATTGGATGGAATTGTGGGAAACGTGAGCTAATTTCTTAGGAATCACTTAGCGTTGGTCAATAAGGAGTTTAGAAGGAAAGAAATAAAAACCATTACAAGGTGAGACATCAAAAGTGGACCTAATTAATGAACAAAGCGGCTTAAAAATGTCAGAATGGTTCCTTTTTTTTAATATGTATATTCGGAATCGTTCATGGTCATAATAAAAGTTTCAGTGGAAAAAATGAGAATTTTTAAGGAGATGGTAAATGAGGTCTAATGAGCGTGAAAGATGTCGCAATTTGACATGGAAATGTATGTGGGAAAAATTGTAATAAAAAATATTTTAAAAATGCAGAGATAAAACTTTTTTTTAAAAAAATAAACAATTACTGCACCTTGCGTTATGTAACAGTTTGTGCCGCAGTAATAACATACCCTGATTACTTTCAATTTTTTTTTCTAAAAGTTTTTCTAACATGAAAAAATGAGACTTCTGCAAACGGAAAATTTTATCTACTGTTTATGTAGAAATTCTTTAATTTATTTTTAAATTTGAAATTCGAAGACAATTCGTTGAATTTACCATTAGAGAGACCCTCCATTAGAAATTTAGATGTTGAGAGGTTTCTTTTCAACCTTGAGAAGCAATATATAATTTCCAATTATATAATTCCCACCTAAATTAAATATTAGGTTTTTTTAAAAGGGTATTAAAATCTCAGGGGTTTGTTTATGCTAAAATTTAGGTACAAATTGAAAACATCCGCTTCTCAAAAGCTTCAATTACAGTTTTTTTTGTATATAAAATGCGTACAGTAATAATCTAAAACTGGCTCACCTTCACTTTGCTCAACAGGTGCTAATGTAGTGATCAATTTGTCTGCAATTCGCGATTGGCACCGAGCGAATTTAGCCCAAGCGGTGCTTCTGTCCACCCACCTGGCGTGGCACTGGTCAGCTCCGGCCAGATGTAAACGAGCAAAATCGAGGCAATCGATGTGACCACTTTGATCACAATCTCTTTGGAATTTGCTCATGTAAAATTGGATAACGCTCTCGGAACATGTTTTGTTGGACGCACATGTTACAAAAGCTGAAAAATTAAAGAGTATATTAATAAAGTTTTGCTAGAAATTAAGTAAATTAATTTACTTAATATCCAGCAAAATTTTATTTTAAAAACAAAACAGATTAAATTTTAACACCAATTGTTAAAAATCCCTAGTTCATTGGATTAAACTAACCCCGATTTATATCACTTAGATTTATACTCAAGTTAAATCAATAAATTCAAACTGAAAATGTTGAAGTAGGAATGACTTCAACATTCCCTTATGCACATTTCTTTAAACTATTGTATCCCCAAAGACTGAATTCATAATGAAAAACCTTATAAAAAAAAATATTTTCTCACAAAAGAAAAAAAAACTTATTTCCCTCAAGAACCTGCTTTAAAATGCACCCCTAAAGAGTACTTCCAGTTAAGAAATAAAAACACGAATAATTTTCAACGTTACAAAAGAGTGAAATTATATTACAAAAAAGAAAAAAAAAATCCAAGGTTTCCGGTTTTTTTCAACATTTTTTCCACAAACCCCACCCAAACATGCTCATGAATCAGCAATAAAACATAAAGAAGTATGCAATTAAAAAAAAAGTTTCACAAGGTCTTTCAACTTTCACCTTCTTGGACCTCCCCTGGCTGCAAAGATCCAACCATATCCGCATTTGTCCAGTATTCTTGTGAAAGTTGGTAAGGCCCGCAAAGACCAAATGCACAGACTCTCTCCTCGCACCCACTACTAGCCTAAAAAAACACAGGAAAACGAATAAATAAATCAAAAGGACAGATAAAACCACAATCAATACTACCACTCACTTCACACAAACACCTCAAACAACTAAAGTCCACCAAACGAGGGACTTGTTCAGCCGGAAGTCGATGTGTCACTCGAACAGAGACTGGTTCTGATGATACTACAATTTCATCAGGATGCTTAGAGTTTGGTCTTCCGGAAGTGATTTCTGAATGAACAATTGAAGGAGTTGTTGTCCACTGGTGTGATGAAGACGCTTCAGACGCTCTCCAGAAAATAAAAGGAATTACAGTTTCCTTCCAATTTTGTTGTTGAAAATGCGTAAATGGAAGTTGGGTCTCAATCTCATGAGTTGGGATGACATCTTTATGAACTGTTGGGTCAGCAGTGACAATCAATGGAGCCTTGACCCAATGATTCTGCCACGTTTGTACCGGCTTTTGTGTGGATCGGATATCACTAGACACGGTATTTGCAACCCCATGCTGAATGAAGTTCTCGGTGGGTGGCAAAGTCCATTTATTCCAGCAACGTTTGATTCTTGCTAGGAAATTATGAGATTCCATCCAGAGGGCGTCACAAGCGAATGGACCTGCTTTGTGTATACGGGCGAAATCGAGGCAGTCGATTTGTCCATCTTGATTACAATCGCGGCCGAATTTTCGCATGTAGTTCTGCACTGTTTGTTCCGCACATGATTTATTACGTGCGCATGCGTGAAAATCTACGTAAAAATTTTTTTTTTAAATTATAAAAAAAAATGTAAATAGTTTTTTTGGGGGGGAGGGGGAAAAGAAGGTTAGAAGCTAAATTCCTGAGATTACATTTAGCATGTGACTTTTCTAATTTATAGTTCATTAAGACTTGGAGAAGATACTTTACAGTGCCATTTGGAAAGAGTCCAAATCTGTTCTTCATTAACCGAGCTCAATAAAAGTTTACACTTGTTGAAAGTTGGGATTTAGTTGTTTCGAGGGAGGAAAGAATTAAGGGGAAAAAAATGAGGTGTGATTTGTTGCTGTCATGTTCCGAGTTTAATGGTTATGACGCACAAAGAACTGAGATTAAAATAATTAGATGTGTGAACCGTGAGCAAAAAGTTTAAATATTTTTATTAGACACAGCTGGAAACTCACCGCTATTTCTTTGATGTTTAGACCAAGGTCGACCGGCGTCTGTCCAATACGCGAGGGATATTTGGTATGGATCATTTATTTTCCAGTTAGAGCATTTGGATGGGTCACAATCGGACAACACCTAAGGGATTTTTGATTTAAATGTTTAAATTTTAAAATAAAATCAAAGCAGAATACAAAATTGTAAAATTAGTTATTAAAGGGGCAGTTACCTTTTTGACAAGTTGATTTAAATAAACATTTGTAATGCCATTGGTTAATGATTAAAATGATCATGAATGTTAAAATTCGATAGATAATAAAATAATTAGATTTAGAAACGACAAAATAGTTAAAGCGACATCTGGGAGTGTAAATACTCACTCGCTGCTTATAAATAATTTAATACAATCAAACATTAAAAAAAAATCTTTCAAAGTTTTATCCCGCATTTTATGTTGAGGGGCTTCAAAAGAGTGTATCACTTTACGCCTAATCGACACGTGGCCAAGAAAAATATGGCTCACGACAAACTCGTGATTGAGCCACTTACTTTAAAGTGAGGAATCGTGTTTAGAATTCCCAGAAGGAAAAAGGAAAATTTTAGACTCACACTCTCTAAATATTCAATCATTCTTTCAATATTTACCGAGCGACAACACCTGAACTTCGACCTTCTTCAATTTATTACGATTTCAACACAAAAATAGAAACAAATCCAAACATATTTCTACACATAAAAAAAAAAAAAAAAAAAAAAAATTCATTCCCTCATATCGTCACATTTTTCAAAAATTGGATTTGTTTTCCCCATCGACGCACACAGCAGCCACCAAACGGCAATTATGCAAATTTCTCCCTTTTTAATCTGTAGAAAAAACACTCCAAGGACTCATTTTCACGCACGAGCAAGAACAAATACACATCACAGAGTTTACAAAAAAAACCGCAAATTCTATTTCCTGCTTGGCAATTAGGTGTCAATTTAAACACCCAATTTTCTGTAATTACAACTCACTCACTTTTAATTTCCTACCTGAAAGAGACAGTCGAGACAAGAACGGCCCACAGGGTCCTCCTCATTTTCCTTCACCGCCACGTGTGACTCCTCAGGGCCAATGCTTGCAGGTTCCCCACCTACTTGAGGGTGTGTTGACGAAATACTTCCTGATCCAACGCCACCTGCCGTCATAAAGGGGGAAGTTGTAGACGACCCAGTTTGTAATGGGCGAACAAAGGCAGACGACGTTGCAGGCTGACCTGTTAGACAAAAAGAGTTGAGTTAAGTAGGCGGGTATGAGCAGTAAAAATGGAAAAAAAAAATTCTCATCATTTTATGTTACGAGTTCAACGCCCCATTTTTGTGGATGATTACCATATGTCGACAAAATTTTTACCGTTATTGGCAGGTCGCACCGCTTCCAGCTCTTCCTGACATTCGATAAACTTGTCCCAAAATGGTGTTTTCTCGATCCAATTGGCGCGACAATTGGCAGGACCGGCTAAATGGATTCGCGCAAAATCCCAACAGTCAATATGTCCATCGGCCGTGCAATCCCGTCCAAATAAAGTCATGTAGTTTTGAATTGCCAACTCTGAGCAAGTCTTGTTTACACCACATGCTGCAAATGCTGCAAAACAAAAGTCACATAAATGAACTAACCATTAAAAATTTTTAAAAAAATCTATGAGAAATTGGGTAAACTTTTGTGGATCTAAGTTCAAACCTGCAATGTAATTGTTTCCTATGGTCGTGGGATTGTCATGACTTAGTGTGGGCTTAATTAAGCCAAAACAATAACCCAAGACTGTAAATGCAGTATGAAGAATATAAAATATGTTTTTAGTCGACACCAGTCTCTGTTTTTTTAAATCATTTTATAACTTAAAAGTTATATTAAAAAATGTAACTCCAAACTTTACGCTATGTTCAAACTGATAGCTACTTTTGCTTTGGTTGTATGGTTGCATAACCAATCAGAATTTAGCATGCAACATAAGCCAAAATGCTTCCCAGCCATTTTGAATGAAGCGTTTAAATCTTATCATGGCAAAAGAACATGAAGTGGAGGGTTAGTATCCATCCTCTACTTCTTTTGCCTCCTCTGCGTATGTTTTCTGGGCTTTGGTATTCTAAAGTCCACGTCAAAGAAATTTAAGAAAGGAAAGCAACAACATTGACTAATTTACTTATCATGTATACTTCAACATGTATAAATAAAACAAAACAGTCATTTTGTCGTAATATACTACATATATTCAACATATATAACTTTTTCACGGTTCTAGGAGTAGAACATTCAGTTAATTAACTGCAAACATTTAATATAAATGAATGCATAAAATTTCCACACAAAACATTAGACATTTAAGCACGAAATTAACTAACTTGTAGCAGTTGTTATATATGTCAATACTGATAATTCACATTCCATTGAGATATTATTAAAATGTATAACACCGCTGAATCGAATTCCTAATATCTACAACCCTAAAGATGACATGTCCATTATGAACACTTGGTTATACATTTTACAAGAAATGTTAAATAATTTACCAGAAGAAATATTACAAAATGACCAATTTCCAAGCAAATACTTAAACATAAAACATTTTCAACAAACCTCTGGGATCACCACGAACATAATTTCCAGGTTGTCCAGCATCAATCCAATACTCCCTAGAAATTTTATAAGGACCGCAGAATCCATCTTCACACCCAAGAGCTTCGCACCCGCTGCTAGCCTTGAATAAAACAAAATCTTATTTTCCTTTTCTCACTTTTTTTATGCAAAAATTTTCAATCGATAGCAGGGCGAGTAAATACCTGACAAATGCAATCCAAGCACCATCTGCCCACCGGTTCGGGATGCAGTGATAGCGCTCTATGAGCCGTTTTACTCACTCGTTTCTCATCGTTCCAGATGGCATTGGCAGATTCGTCTTCTTCAGTCGCAGATGATGAAGTTGAAATGAAAGGGGTGTGTCCTGATTCGTCCAACCTCGCATGATTTGTTGATGAAGATATTGGTGAACTGTCAATGTTTTCATTGGAGTAGGAAGGAACTGTGAAAATAAAAGATAAATATATAAAGATCTTTATCACCATTTTGAAATGTGTGACTCTTTAGTACGATTGAGTAATAAATTCGCATAATTAAACATACAAATTGTGTAAATCTAGGTGTTAATAGGTTAATAACGAGTTATAATGCAATTTGTTGAACACATCTATATGGGTGGTATCTTCTGTGACTTTCCACATTCAAAATAAAACCATTTAATGGGTTAAGGACAAGTCATGGTTTAGTGGGACGTTGAAATGGAACGCAATTTTAACAAACCTACTTTCTCTTTACTCATCCACCCACAAAATGCTTACTCAAGGAACCACAAAATTAAATCCTACTAGAAATTATAAGTTAGGTTTAAACAATTATTTTTAAAATAATAACAAGTAAATAAAATACAATGATTCTCATGTGAATGGGAATATTCCCAGGATAATTTAACAGCTACAAACTTTTCATATCTTTATTATCTGATAGTGAATTCCGCGATAACTAGACCAATGGTTTTATTTCACGTTTTGGTTATCGTGTCAAGTGTGTCAAGAGTGGGGCATGAAAACCATGTAAACACTTTCATTTTGTGGAACGAGTTTGAAAACGGGCAATAGGATGAGGTTATCGCCCTTGATGACGGCATGAGGGAACAGTTACTGCATTTATTATGTTTTTTAGTTCGTTCATCCTGCTCTTTGCAGGAATGAAATGACAGACATGAGCCTCATCATCATTCCTTAAAATTTTTATATAATCCGAACAAAGAAGATTTTAAAAAGTTGAACGGTTCTGTGAACACTTTCATTAATATACGTGTCTAGAAAAATAATGACAAAAAAATTATTTAGATGATTTATGTTACGAGTTCGCAGAAAGTCGTTATGTAAGTGAACACATCTTAATTTCACCTCTTGGGCAAGGTCAACTATCTTGACCTGAAAAATTACGTTATCTGAAAAGATGCTTGCAGGTGAAGCATCTTTTTTTTTTCTTAAGGGGTTATAAGTTAATTGGTTATATGTATTCAGTTCTAGTATGAAAGAAAGTAACACGAAGTCCAACAAAAGTCCTTTAAGAAGCCTGAAAATTCTCGTCTAACTAGAGAAATGGATCATATCTTAATAGAAAATCGTTCTTTATGACGTCAGATGACCCACAAGTAACGATAAGTCTCTCTTGAGATTCACTAAGAAAACCCTTCCATTTGTTATAATTTAGATTATTTTTACCTGAAGCATTTCAATATCTTTTACTAAATTTAATATTAAAAAAAGCTATTATCGATTAAAATAATGAATATTATTTTTTACCTGTTAAAAGTTGAAGTATGGAAATGAAAAGAATCCACCTCCGTCGTAAAGTGCACATTTTCACGTTTGATACGAGAATGCAAGGTGCAAGGAAGCCCGTCTTTAAAGAAGGAGGCGTCAATGCAAGTGACCGACCCGTGAACCAGGAGGCGCTGCTGTCCCACTCACTTTCGTGGAACCTGTTTGAAACACAGCCTTAAGGCATCTTTTTGCCGCCCTCGCTCGATTACATTGACCTTGCGTGGTCGAGCCATTTCATTTGTGCACAACTACCACCTCCACATCACCATTTTGATGCATCTCATCAACCTCCCCTTCCACCTCTTTTGTACTCACTTTCCCAATAATCTACCTTCAACACATAACTAATGATCATCGTGTGGTAAATATCACGTTATGACCCCTGAGTTGAATCCAACACACCCATTTCGTTTGTATTTTAACATATCAACATCATCTTTATATGCATCTTCAATGACATGCTCAGAAAAGATTACATTTGCAAATCCTTGACATAAAAATTGGAAACTGTTTTGGAGAAATATGTGGGAAATGAAATCAAATAGTTTCCCCCGTTACCAGATGGCATTGGAAACAAATACTTGGAGATAAATCTTTTATTTTTACCAATACCAGTTTTTTTTTTTTTTTTTACAAGCCGCCATTTTCCGATAGCAGCGCCACCACTTAGAACACGCGAACTTTAAATTTGTGTAAGTTTCATCAAATAGACAAAACTGCAACAACTATTGAAGACTTCTTTCATAGTTTACATTATATTTGCTTATTATGACTTTGTATCGATATAGCCCTGGCAGCCTCTGGCGACAAAAAGCCTCATTTCTCTCAGACTTTCTACGAAATCTTGAATTAGCTGAGTTCATGATTTTGTAGTTTAAAATGATTTATAACTTTTCATCGCTTTACAATCAGAAAATTACACTGCCTTTAGAACATAAAAATATGACTGTGCAAACTCACTATAAATTTTCATTGAAACTCCTTATGTTTCATATCTCAAGGGGTGAAACTTTGTGATATATCTATTTTCGAGTGTTTCTTTGACTTAACCTCTGTTTCGGAGACTCTCAAACCCAGTAATTTACTTTTATATAAAATATATTGAAACTTCCCACTTTAAAATTCAACTCCTTTAAATTTACGATTCTCTTTCCCATGGCTAACCATGAACTGGCGTTGTTTATAACGCGTATTGAGAAGAAACACACGAAATTTCAGAATATAAAATAAACCCACCAAGAAGCAACAAAAGGCCACTACTCAGAAAAACAAGAAATTTCTAGAACAAGGTTGTAAACTAGACATGACAATATCAGACTAATTCCAGGGACATTAAAAGAAGCAGCAAAACAATCAAAGGAAACCAACAGACCTTCAATCCCCAAGGTTCTTTTCCTTAGAATAATCAATCACCTAATAAATATATAAAACTCAACTTGAAACATCAAACCAGATACGGCATAAAGTGAGAAATCTGTGAGAATAAAGGCAGATGCGCTTGAGAAGTTCATGTTTACTCAACTGAAAGCCCATCAAAGTAGAAAGAAAAAATACAATTACAAAGAAAATATATATAAAAAAAAAAAAACTAAGTCAAAGTGAAATCCCACACAATTGAAATGAAGCAGAGGTAAACGAACAGATTTACAGCCTCATTAAACAAACATTTTTCCAGCGTTAAATTAAAATCCTCTGAAATTACCATTGCCTAAGCGAAAATTCAGAACCTAATTTAAGGATATTGAGCTGATTAAGCGCAGAACAGCAATCTAGAGAGTTAAAAAAACCGTAAGATTTATAGAGCAAACGTTCACGTGGAGATTGTATTTCATTGATTGCGGACACAAGTGGCAAGTCAGAGTTGTCACTAGACTAGTTTCCCACTTTGATGACAGCTGACAGCAAAACGTTTATTCTTTCCATTGATTGCCTTCAACCACCCACGCGGTGTCTTATTACAACCAACGTCTTTTGAGGCAATACTGTTTGACAACCCTACTGGGTTAATATATATTTGCGAAAACATACAATTGTAAGTAGTTTTAATTATATTTGTACAAAGATTTGTGAGAATTTATTTTACAATCTCTCGCAAGGTCAACACTCACAATACAATTCTTCATTCAAATTGGCTTCCTTTTTTAAATTCCGTTTCAAGGTTTTGAAAATTAGAATTAAATTTCTTCACTTTAAAAAAAAAAAAAAGTTCTCATTAAATTGCAATAACGGAAACGGAGATTTTCTAAGACCCATAAATAAAGGTTGAAATTGTGCAGTGTGTGAACTCATTATAAAATGTTCTTCCCTATTAAATTTAATCTGCATTCATATTAAATCTTGAGATTCTCGTCACAGTTGTCGTGTTACGTAAAATTTATTCCAAAAATTACCGTTACGCAATTTTTTTTTTTTTTATTAAACCGTCTATGCTAATTATTTTAAAATTACTTGTAGCCAATTTATTTCACGAGAGAAATTATTTCACTATAGCTGCATCAATCATAATATGATGTATAAATAAACACAAGGTTAAGGACAGTTATCTATCCTTATGACACATTTAACCTACATAACTTACGTCAACAAAAATACACGCTTGCGTAATAACTTTTTTAATATTGTACACTATTATGAAAGATTAAATTTTCTTTTTTTAATTTGTCTTGGCGAGGAATTGAAGCTATTTATCAAATTTACAATTTGATTTTTTTTTAATATTTTCAATCAAGAAAGCATTTTTTCTTTTTTTTCCCTCTTGCAACGTTTCAGCCAATAAAGCAATAACAATTCGTGGGCGTAAGTAACTTCATCAATATGCATTAGAATCCAATAGTTGCTGCCATCAAGAGTGATGGATGTCATGTTTTTGTGTTTTTTTTATTTTTATTAACTTCCTACGAAACGAAATCCATATTAAAAGCGAGAACCTTCGTTGCCCTTTCGCCTATTTATTTCCCCTAGCTTTAACGTGTCTACCTTGTTAGCTTAATGATCCTTTCTATTTTAAACTTTTGACTTGGACCATTAAAAAGAAGCCTGGCTTTGATCATTTCAAGCAGGCTTGGAAAGAAAGTAAAAAAAAAAAAAACATGAAAAAGAGAAAAAATAAATAAACCAATAGAACTCATCACTCTTACTCAACACGTTGACTTTATACATTTTTTTCTCAAAATTCACAACGGAAATAAAAAAAATAAGACTTTTCTTTATTGTGTAAATAAAATTTAAATAAAAATGTTCGTAATTGAATGATTCCACCTAACAACTAACCCTTTTTTGAACCCAATGCACTCTACTGGCAAAACGAGTTGACAGTTGATGGGGAAGTGCCACCTGTCGGGCTTTTACAGCCGCGTGCCACATTCAACTGCTGGCTGCGGTGAAAGCTGCCACGGCCTGGTCCACGATCTTAACTAACATCGTGTTAAAAATAATCAACCTCAGGTACGGTTACCCTCTTAATTATTTCTTATTTTTTCTCTTATCTTATCCCCTTCTTCCAACCCATTAACCAAACCAACCCAGAAACAGCCGCTCGATTTAACCTGCACAACATATAAAACCCCAACTTACTAAACCAACAAGAGAAATTTTCATTTTCCTAACATTAATTTTTATTTATGACAATTTTATATACAAAACCTTTGCCCGCTTTTATGAGACGTTAACTTCACGTTGTCCATTACATTTACATCTGACCCAGTGTCACTTCAAACAGACAATATTTACACAACATTTTAATATTACATTTTCTACTTGCGCAATGTTTATCCTTTAAGACCCAGTTAATTTAATTACAAAACATAAGATATTTTCATTAAAAAGTCTAAAGTGGTGAACATATAATTTTCATATAAAACATAGTTATTTATAGAAGATAGAAACAAGTAACTGTCCACGACACGCGATTTATGATCAAATAGACAGATGATCGAGTTCTTTCGAGACCCCTACAGTCATCATGTGGCTAGTACGAATCTTCATCCGGACCATTATCACCCGTATAAATCACAATTTTGTGCGCGCAAATACAAATCACTAAATCTCACACCCAAAATGAGTCTCTTCAGATTAATCGATTTCATCAATTCGTGGCATTTATTAAAAAGGTTAAAAAAGAAAAACTCATTAATCTCTCCATACACACACACAATAATAGAAAAAAACTACCCAATTTTTTTCCCCTTCTCCCACTCTTTTATCAACTGAAAATGAGGCGAATCCCAAGTCTCTTTATCAAAACCTAGGTTTCTGTCATCGATAAAGGATTTCTTTTTCCCTGATAAATTTAGCGGAACTATATAAAAAAATATTTATTGGTTTACGGTTTTATAATGAAACCATTTGGAGTATAATGAAACCATTTAACAGTGAGTTAACGCGCTACATTTTTATGTTACAAGTGGCAAGTAGTGGACAGTAAATTGGAGTGTTTTATATGTTGTAATAATACTGCAGTCTCATTGGGGATGAAAAGAGAGGCAGTCACTGCTTAAGGGAGTTGACTGTTTAATACACAACTCATTCGTCTTTCTTTTACTGTCCACTAAGACTTGTCAAATTTTCAGATGTTTCACGCATACAAAATGTGTTGTTTTCAGTTTAGTGACATTGGGAATGATTAATATTTAATGTAAACTAACGAACTGGCTGAAATAGTGTTTGGCTGCTAGAGCTTCAATATTTTATCTAATATATTATAGCTGACGTCACTCACTATACGCGATTCGCTGCGTTAACGCGTGATAGAACAAATTGTGAAATTCCCTTAAGCTTGTGTTCACATTAGAGATTCGCAGGAATGATGCGGAGCGCCACCACTTTTCTACGTCCACTTATGAAACTTTGCTAATAAATGCATTATCTTGCTTTTCCTCTCCTAACACATCAATCCTTTGCGCCGATTCTGCTACTTCATAAGTGTGAACGTGCGGATTTTAAAGCTATAGTTTTTGACAAAGGTATTAATATTTGAATTCGGTGTGAAAGTTTTGCCAAAAGGGTAGGAGACCTTCAAAACCGAATACGGTGTTAGGGCAGATTAAAGTGACCCTCGTATAAAATTGCAAATGGCGACCCGCCGATTTCTCTTTCTCGAGAGATTTGAGATTGAAATTCATTATTACATTCTTTAGTTATAACTGTAAACATAAAAAATGACTGCCAATACAATAGCATGGAAAAATCTATAAGAGACAAAAGAGATTTTTTCTGTTATTGCTAACTGTATTACTAGTTGGTTGTCTATATCCGTTTGATAATGTGCCTCATTCAGTGCGTCACCTGGGAAACGAAGCAATGCTCGATTACTTTTCATTAGTCACATAATCAAACGAATAGTCGCTCGCCAATTAACCCCCGTTCTATTTACGCTTTCAACTCTCCATAACATTTGATCTTACTTTCCCAATAAAACTCATTCCAAACATCTTGGGAGAAGAAAAGAGAACTTTTCTTCTGACACATGTAAATACTTCAATTTAATTTATCTTCTTGGAGTGACTAACAATTTCTCATTTCCCGACCGCTGCTTAGACTTTTGCGTGAATTATAAGTTGGCCTCTTTTCTTAATCTATTTTCAGTGACATGCACTTCATAAATCGTCAACTAACATTAAATACGGTATTGGAAAATGTTAAAAAGCACATTTTTCATCATTATTAATGTCAGCTACATAAATTAATGCAATGATAAAAACAGATCAAAACATGAAAAACGTGAATCACCAAAAAAAAAAAAAAATTTTTTTTCAAAGGAAATAATTTCCATCAACGTAGCGAAGGGCAGATTTGGTGACCTAGTTAATGAGCTCATTCTCACTTCACGAGATAAAATTACCAGTTGCCGAATTTTGCCCCCTGGTCAGGTGTAATTTCATTCACCCATACATCAACACATAATCAAGTATAGCCCCGTTATTGCGCTCATCAAACAAGTTGTCCGGATACCTTTTAACTCATCTCCCGTGTTACCTAATTAGTTTCCTTTCACCAGGTAGTGGACACGTATGAAAAAATAGGTTTGGTCTACTAATTGAAAACGAACTCATAAAAATGTCCTCAAAACTTATCACCTAAAGTTGAGGTAAGATAAGAGGTAATTCAAATCTGAAATTTTTTGGTTTAAAAAAAGCGCGGAATTAAAAACTCCGCCTGAAATTAGGCTTCAATCAAAATCTAAGAACGTTGCAGAGAAGCGAACCGAGTTTTAATTTATTTTCTAATTAAGAAAGCTGGAATTTTAGAATTATTATTTTTTTTAAAGGAAGAGAAAAAAATCCTCATTTTTATACGACCAATTTAATGTTTTCTTCATTAAAAACTACTCCCTGCAGCTTCTTTAAGTTCTGCGGGTGACGAGTTCATCAAAACCACCAAACTAACACAAAATCCTCCCAACACATTTTTCACCCTTTATTTACACACAAAGAATCAAAGGTAAACACGAAATTTCTTTTCATCTTGAAAAAAGAAATCCATTTTAGAGATTAGAACAAATAAGGTGCAACGTTGGGATTAAATACTTATAAAACCCCTGAACCTCGGATGAAACGACAAATATCCTCATGCTACAACGAGCAAAACATTTCCTCTCTTTTTTCCAACTCAGACAACAACACGTGATTTTTTTCCACTAACAATTTCCGTTTTAAAAATCCCCGTTTAATTCCACCCAGAGGAAGAAAGCCGAATAATTATTTACCAATTTAGGCGCAAATCCAAACCTCGATCAACACGCATCGGATTAATACGGATTTGCTTAATGGAACTTTCAAAAAGGACAATCGCATTTTTTTTTTCTCACACGCTGTCTCAACATTAATCTCGTTTCCATAAATACTTGACGAAGGGGTGGGTCATGAATAATTTGCCAAGAACTTCATTTCTCACTTTTCAAAACATCCTCTGTGCCTTTCGCTGCCTATAACAAAGATGGCATTGGATCAATAGCGAAAGTAAATGAGATTCCATATTGGGAGATTTGTCACTTGTTTTATTCTTTTATTGAAATTTTTACGTACTATAAAAAGAAGAAAAAAAAACATGTCGCGACTCACACGGGTAATTTCAGTATCGCTGACAAGGAAATGAGACCATGTCAGCCAATTTCAACTTTAAAACGTATTCATGTTCAATGTCCCTTTAAAGGGTACATTAAGTCATGTGAATAACTTTAGTAAAGTTGTAACTTTAAAGTGATTTTTACATGAAAGAATCTTTTTTCCGGTGAAATTCTATAAAAAAGCGGTGAGAAATTCGTGATGTTATTGAAGAATTTTTTCACTTTTTTTTCGTCAATGGATTCAATTTCGAGAAGGGAAAAATCCTACTTTGAATTCTTACGCATGATATGAATTTTTCAAGTAGTCATCAAAACCCATTAGCACGTGAGTCAGCTCTTATATGTCAAGAGGCAAGTTTGGGATAATCCGTAAAATCATGTTTCTACCAGTGATATAAGAAACAAGTCATCCTTTTAAGTGCTCGAGAAGAAGTGCCCTGTCAAGACAAGAGGGAAAAAAATCTTGAAACAAAAGATCACTCAAAGTTGATGTAACCACTTAAACTGAAGAGTTTTGAATGTTCTTGTTCTATAAATATTTTTCTGGGCGATCGAATGTCTATTTTGATTGCAAGAAAAATTGAGCAACAGGTTTTTTTTTCCTCCCGAATTGCTGGCTCTTCTTACTTATTAGAGATGAGTTCCATTAAGAAGGACTTTATAAATGTGCTTGACTTTTAAGGAATCTGAGCGTCATTCCAGTGTGTCTTCTGCCAACTCATCATATTGGTGTGGCCGCAATCCCACAATTCTCAGAATTGTGATTGGATGAGGAAGACGAATCCTGAGGTTGCTGATGTCTTCTCTCACAGAGGGAATGACCAGCTGTCACTAGGGAGGATGATTCGTCACTCTCATCCTCACATCATGTCACAGCCACCTTTCGCCCTCACATGAGGAGAAAAATTTGTGATTGGATGCAGAGCCGCAGACAAATATATCAGCGACGTACAAATATTTTTTTTTTTTTAATTTCTTTAAATTTTTCTTTAGATTTTTTTTCTTGTATAAGAAATATGTCACTTAAAGGATTTATAATAAAGTTTTCTTTGCTGAATGCATGAAATGACATTAAAATACGGTTAATCCGGGACATTGAGGTCACATGTTTATCCAGAGCCAATCACATCATCAAGCATGGCGACTGTTGCTTGGTCGATCTAAGTTTGTTTAGTGGCATGTAGAATAAACTGTAGCTTTGAAACTTCTCTAAGACGATAAGTTACATTATAGAAACTTAAAAAAAGTCAAAAATGGAGAGATTTATAAAAATCTTGTGCAGTGAATTTTCCAAACATTTGTTTTCGTTACTTAACTTTGTTTCTTTTTCATTGATTGAAAAAAATAATCTGTGCTTGGTGTTTTCCTCACTCAAAGTGATTAGACTTGTTGTTCTCACTTGGGCTTCGGATGGCCAAACCTTTAAGACGCGAAGCTTCGTAATGGAAGAATCGATCAACTTCAATCAACCCATGTTTTATCAACAAAGTTCAAAGATGAAAAAAGAAAGAAAAACGTTGTTGACATGAAGAATAACAGACTTTATTTTGGATATTGATCAAAACCCAAGATAAATTTCAGAAATGATAATAAAATTTTTTTTGTCTTTTGTATTCAATTCACCACTCTAAATTCTTTATAAACTTCCTTACCTCGAAACAAATTTTTCTCTTCGATTTACAAACCTGGTTGGATTTCTTCACACAGCTCTCATCTGAATCTATCTCTGAACAAATGGAATGTCCCCTTGGGGCCAGCTAGCCAGTAAAACTCTACAGAAATCAATCGATAGCATTACAACTTTGTATGCAATTTGATTGACTCTCCTTTTTTCAAGTATAGGAATGTGTCACCCAACGACGTTTTATTAGTTAGTTTCCATGATAAAGCGAGTCAATTACTGCTCGTTTCGCCGCCTGTCCATTCTGAGATTGATGACCTGAAGATATTCCATTCCAAGGAAGAAAAAGGGCAAAGAAAGACAAAAATACACAAAAAACCGGAGGACACAACGGCTGAAACTTGAGCCATGTGTGCTGTCTAGGCAGATAACGCACAGTTCATTTTTTCCATTCGTCTTTTTCTTCTACGTTAGCACAATTCCCAACCGATTTCCAACACCCCACCCAATTGAGCCCTTTCAATTTCTACACAAGTTACAATAAAGAAACCTATAACTGAAGTTAAATTACTCACATTACAAGACTATCAAAGACATTACGTCACTAATTTCCGAGATGCTAATCCCGCATGAGAGACAATTTTGGGGGAGGTTCTTTTTCACTAGTCCTTTCATTACCCGAAAAGCCATAGGCGTTGCAATCAAAAGTTAACACGGTTGACCACAAGGCGTCACAAACAAACACCAACTCTTATAATGAGAAAGAAAGTGAGTAAGAAAACAGGAGAGACACCCGAAAACAATATAAAACTTTAAGGGGACTGAGTTAATGAGTTTTTTCCACCTCTGTAACCACGATTTTACAACTGGAGTTGCAAACAAATCTCCATATCCAGTGCTACGTGAATGGCGACTTAGTTGCACACGAGTTTGCTTTTGGGTTTATATTAACGTCCACATTCTTCATGGAAGAGTGATTCGAGCAAAGCTCTCTACTAAAGCCTCGAACAAACATCACGATAAAGGATCTTTATTATGGGCGAGGTAACCCACACCGGATATGTACTTTTATTCGAACTGGGTAAATATAACAGGAAAAAAAAAATGGAAGTGTGAACTAAGTGTAGTCTCTCAAAACAAATTATACTGTGGATAGGACCTCTACAGCAAAAAAAAAAAAAAAAAAAAAAAACACATTACACTGTAACTCGATTGAGAAACTGTCCAAGTTCTCAGGAACCACTTTCTCACCTCGAAACTAATTCCATTACTCGTAAAGAATTCTTAAATTCGTTGAACCACAACAATTGGTGAAGCAAAACGAATACGTAATACCCCTACATATTTCTCTCTCTTAACTTTCAATTCAACTGGATAAAATTGCGTGCTTAGAATAAAGAGTGACGTCTTTTGATGTTGATGGAACCCTGACAGCAACTCGTGGATCCAATATCACCTGAGACTTAAGTATACAAGAAATGCGTTTCCCCTCGTCTAAGTACAACCTACCTCACCAGATGGCGCTTTTCTATAACATTGATTTTTTTTTTTTTCTTTTTTCTCTCCAAGTTTCGAAAAACTTTTATAACTTTCACATCTGTTTTAACCCTTTTAACACTCTGTACCAAAAATGACCACTTAAATTGCAAATCTCCAGCTCCAAATGACCCTAAAATATTTTTTACGTCACATAAAATAAATAATGAACGACATAAACAACGGACTCATGGTCCCTAATAAGATATAAGAATACAATACCATTCAGCCGGAACGTTATACTTCAATCCAACCGACAGAGGGAGCCGCACTTAATGGGATTCAAAAGCCACTAAGCAGATTTGGTCGAGCATTTCCTTTTTACTCGCCCACCCATTACTTACTACTTCTCTTATATATCTGTCGTGTTTCTTCTTTTGTCTTCTTTTCTATGCAAAAATCTTCACACTCAGCTTCAAAGCAGATTATGTGCGCCTTCCTTTTGTCATGTATATCAACAGAGACTAACACTTCTTCTCCGGTTCCAAAAAGATACTAATCTCCGTCAACGACTTCCGCTTAATACTTTTTTATATCAATAAGAATGAAAAATCTCGACAGGCACATCTTGCAAACAACCTCTTATTTGAGATTCATTTATGGCAGTTAATTTCCTTTCTCATCGTAAATCGATACTTCTCGCTTCTTGTTATTTTAATAAGGAGTCTTGCACGAAGTTTGAGTTTTTTCTTTTTCCTTTTCAAATTGAACAGTTGTTTGCTGAGATATGACACGAATTGTTCTCTTATTTACATTTTCTTGGCGGGGGTTTTCAGATTAATCACGTGGTTAAATCTTCTCTCAGTAATTAGGTAAGTTGAGAGTTGGGAAAAAAACTGGGTTTTTGAAATAAAAAAGTCGTTTACACAGTCGTTTGTCGGAATTAGTATCACATTAATAAAGCGCTCTGGATGAAAAGCTCCGCCTGTAATCTGGCTTTGCAACAAAGCACCAAAATGCAAATCGGCTCAGTTGTTTGAAGAATTTTTTTTTTCTAAGACGGTTAAATGGATTTCATTTTCTAAAAATATTTTAAAAAAAGAAAGTTGTAGAAAGGAAATTTATTTGGGGTTTTCTTATTTTTTTTTTTCAGATGAAATTTGATTAGACAATTCAATTTTGTGGGGAATGAGTCTCTGGGAAGTAACAACCAATTTCTATATCTAAGGTCGATTTTCCAAATTAAAAAAAAAGAAAGAAAGAAATAAAGCGAAGAATTATAAATAATATAGAAAAATTTTGGAGATTAAATATAAAATTCACGAGCCACATATCAAACTTGACGGTTAAACAAACTTTACACAAGAGGAGGAAAATTTCTCCATTCAAGCTGTCACTTCTTGAGTTTTTATTTATTAAATTTCCGGCTTCTCTTGCCTTGCTTTAATCGCCGAAACGGGTTTCTTCAAAAACGAACATGACTCTTTAAATATTTAAAAGAAAATTCTCCACGTATTAATTAGAATAATTTCACGTTTCGCATCGTCAATTTAATTAACCCGTTGCCCGATATTGAAAGATGATTAACTCCGACTTGTAGCCAAAGACGAGAATATGGCCTATCTCAACTTACACATTTCAACTGATATTCACTTAATGGAAAACTTGCCGATAAAATGTGACCCCGATCCCGTGAAACGTTCATTGCTGTTCCAATTCCAAGTGGAATTTCGCCCTCTTACAAAACCACCCATAAAAAGTGAGTGCACAATTTTATATTGCACCTCAATACCAACCTCAAAATATTATGAACTTTTTGTTTTTTTGGAAATAAATTTTTAAAGTGACCATACGAGTGTCACAAAAGGTTCTTTCTCAAGTTGAATAATTAAACACTTAAAACACTTCCCGGATTAAATTATACCACAAAATTACACTCACGAAAAGGCAAGTCGCTTCTGTGGTCACTAATTCTTTTGATTAATTCATTTGTCTTTTAAAGTGTGAAGCGCCACCACCAGAGCCCAACTTTTATCCAATTAATTTCTTTTTTCATTTCCTTTAACTTTGGTAGTGTTGTCTACAATTTACACGGAAACTAGATTAGGTTGTTTATCGAAGAATAGAATGAAAAATCTCTACGCGATTGATTTTTTTTTTTCTTGAAGTAAAAACAGTACAAATCCAACTCTGAAAGGACTATTTATTGTTCAACTGCATATTCTAGGAAAATTTTGTGCTGGTAAAAACCTGTTGCCAAAAATGCACCAGATGATAATGTAACGTGACACACGCAGCGTTATAACGAATAAAAACTAGATTAAAGCCGGGGGAATTCAGTTATCTTCGGCTTTTAACATAACTAAAGTTAAAAGCCTGTTGCTGCAAATGCGCCAAATAGTAAAAGCTTGCGTTATAATATAAAACAGTAACGCTAAAACTTCAAACGTTATTATTTTAACGTTAGAAAATAATGTAATAACCTCTTTTACTCGTCACATATTGTAAGTAACGTTAAAATTTCACGGTATAAAAAGCAAAATTACCAACCGTAAAAAACACATTGTTATGACTGTTACGATAACGTAAATTAAAATAATGGTTATTTCAACCTTAAAAAAACCATAAAACTTGTAACGTGGTTATAACCACGTTTAAATCCCATAATCCCATAATAAACAATGGGGGAATGTATTGTTTTTGTCGTTAGAAAACGATTCGAGTAAGTCTCAATTTTCGAATAATTCATGAAGGGCGTTAAAAGACCCGTTTGCGCTTACGTAATAATGTGTCATGGCTATTAAACAATTTCTCCTGCAATAACGATGGTAATTCTTCAAATTTTAAAAACTCTTCAAATTTTTGAATTGCTTACACATTACCTATAAGGGTACTAACCCTAACATAAATAATGTTTTTAATATGTAAGGTGTAAAAATAATGCAGATTCACACTTATGTTTATTTTGACGTAAGCATTAAAAGTGATGCAAATAAATACTGCGTTATATCGATCTCTTGTGGATCAACTGCAAATTTCGGGTCGGCCAATTACCCCACATTAGGAGTTTAGCACAAATTAACTTCCGGAACCTATCTAATAAATTATAAATTCACACCTTATGCGCCTAAACCGACTTATAAGCTTGGAAGTTTTGATTCTTCAAGTACAACTGTCATGTCAGAGATCGTATGAACCAATCTTATGAGTGTAAGTAAGGTTTCGGGCAGACACACGTATACTCTAATGACAATACGCCTTACAAAATTATCACCCTACAGTTTAGATAAAGTAAAGCAAATCCACATGAAATAAATAATAACATCAGTGAACCATATGACTGACTCTCTTAAACCATTAAAATCTATTAACTTATCTACGCAAAAAAAATTCAAAAGTAATAAATCAGTGATTTCCATCTAAACCTGAAATTCCCTCCCAAGTGTCCACGTCTCTTTACAAGGTTTCTCCAGCAGTTTAATCACGTTTAAAATTTTTTCGCACATTCAGGTATGGACTACAGTGATGTGGACAGAACCATTATAGAAATCGCGTATAACAAGTGCGTTACAAATCTAAACGGTACACTTAAAAAAAAATATATAAAAGATACATCAAATCGAAAATCAATCGAAAACTCATCAATCAATCTTTTCAAAACTTCAGAATCTGAATTCAACACTCCTGGATACTGCCCACGAATCTTCGATGGATGGAGCTGCTGGAACCGAACAGCAGCTGGTCAAGTAGCAGTTGGACCATGTCCTGATTTTGTTTTGGGTTTCGACCCAAGACGTAAGTAATTCATGTTTCCAAAAGTTAAAAATAATAATCAAAATCATCTCCGCTTTCAAATTTTTAATTACTGAGGATGATTGTTCTCAGCTGTGCACAAAATCCAACATTATCGTTACAGTGATTACTGTCATGCCGATTTGAACGCTCACAGTATAAAATCTCGGCACTACAAACGTTTCAATTCCCAAAATCCATTTACTTCATTCCCGATTCCAATTAAATCTTACTCTCAACAGGTACGGCTCACAAAATATGTATGCCGGATGGAGAATGGTTTCGCCATCCGGAAAGTAATAACTCCTGGTCCAATTACACATCATGTGTAGACACTGAAGATTTAGCCGTAAGTTGTCCAAATCGATTTCTTTGTACAAGGAACACGTTAAAGGGTAATCTCGTGATAAATCACAAAAAGTTAAAGTTTAAAAAAAAAAAAAAAATAAGATTTTTCCATATACCATAAAAAGATGGGGAATGGAATTCCTTAGAGAGGAGGGCCCCATAGTGGAGAAAACAAATCAATTCGGAAAATGTCATAGGACATTGCAAGATTCGTGAGAATAAGAAAAAGAGTGGGCAGAGAAAGCAAAAATTCAATGTTTCCTTTGGTGGGGTCTAATCGATATCTTGAGTATCACATAGCAATTAAAGGTAAGTTGAGCAAAGTACACCGGAAATTACTAACCCACTGTATAGGTTACAGTTGCCTTTGTCAATTAAACGTGTTGTGTTAATGGTATGCATGTTTGCCAACGTGACCTCCTGCACTTTAGGTCATTGGTCTTGATATAATACATCCTCACACCACAGTATATTTCAACTAAAAATTCCCGAGAAACTCCTGTCTAAGTTCAAGAACCTCACATATCTCATTGTGAATTCTAGCCCAGAACGGACAAAAAGAGAGAAGAAAAAAAACTTCACTTTTCTTTTATTATTTTTTATGGTCTTACTTTTTTTTTATTAAGTGGCCAAGAATTTTTTAGAATCTGTTTACATTTAAAAGAAAACAAGTTAAATTATATATAAAGTTGTGTTGTCAAAGACACGTTGGTACTCGTAATACACGTTTTGATGGGAGATTATTTCCAAGAGAGAAGTTTGCTAACACTGCGCACACCAGTAATGTAAAAAACAACTAGATTATGCATTGAGCTGTTTAAAGTGGAGACTTCAAGTCTCGGCAAAGTTTTAATAGTGTCACCAACCCTTGAGGTTAAGGGGTTTCTGTCGTGTATAACAGCCCCAAATTATTTCCCAAAAGCTACAGGGAGTTTAACCTTTTATATACTTATCTATAATTTGTCCACTATTGAAAGAGGTTTTTTTAAATGCAGTAGATTAGAAAAAGTGTAAATCAATAAGAGACAGTTGGAAAACTCGTAGAGTACTGTTTACCTTGTCATGAAAACGGCTACAAAAATGAAATGTTACTACTTTATTACGGAAGGATAAATTTACACCTTTTTAATGTTGCAGTATATAGTGATATTAACTAATCTTGACTAAATGCAACTTTCAACTATTGGAGTAATCAAACGTTTAGTGAAATCAACCAAAATGTAATTTTAAATATTAAGTTTGTATAAGTCTATTATAAAATTCGAACGGCACCTCCAATTTTCTCAGCACGTATATTGCACCAAGATGACATTCTTAATGTCTCGGCAAAATGTTGTTAGAGAAATTACTGCTACTTCTCTGGGATTGGATTAGACTTTAACTGATAGCATAATACCAATAAAGGCTATCACCTTTCTCACTTCTTTATATTTCCACATTAATTGCTGTAATAAACCCGATGACTTCTACTACAAATTTATATCAGTGTAATTACATTAACTACTTGCACTTGATTCTGATAGTTGAAATCTCTCCCCAATTTCATCTTCCAAGGGCTATTCTAACTATCCTTTCTGATAAATTTTTTTATTCATTTCGCTGTTATCATTAACTAAAAGAATCAAAACTTGACTGTATCAAACTCTTGTCAATAGTTAAGTAAAAGCAGGTGTCGTATTGAATTATAAAATACGTGCAAAAACCTATTCTTTTCTTAATCCTCTATTGACACATCGCTGCTAATTCCCCAAATTGCATTACGTCTGAGCTAATTTGAAAATTGGGAGTTTTACCGTCACCCAGGAGAATTCAGATTGGCATTTTAAATTTCCTTTGAATAGCTCTTGAGGATTTCATTCACGACTTACTTCTTTTGTTTCCTCAAGTGATACAAACAAATAATATTGCAAGTAATAAATTTAAAAGGTACAGTACATTTGACGTTTGGCTGTTGCAATTTCTTATTTGGTCGATAGAATGATGCAAATATCGTCCTCGTCTCATCACTCAACTTTGATCAATCAATGAATACAGAAGAGGGATGAGGATTGGATCCACATGATGGCATGAAAGATGTTTAGTTTGCTTCAAACTTGAAAGCCCACTGACCATATTTTACATAAACTCTATTATATCCCCCTATATCCGCTTCAACTGAGGCAAGAAGAAAAAAAATTCAATATGTTTTGTGCTCAACTCTCGCATAAATATTACACAAATTCTCAACAAAGTCTACCTAGAGCAAACTTCTTATTTTAAAAAACTATGTGAAATTTTTAGAAGCCTTTTTAAAGTTTTAAAACGTTAATCTTTATGTATGACAGTGGATAATTATATATTTATACGTGCCCTTTTATTCCATTTTTATTTTAAAGCTTCGTCAAAGGGTGAACAACATTTATACTGTGGGATACTCCGTTTCACTCGTAGCTTTGGTTTTGTCCATTTTTATATTCTTCTCTTTCAAGTAAGTAAAGCTTAAAGGGAGAAGTAATAATTTTGTCAAGTTATTATTAAGTCTGGAAAGCTGCACAAAACAAAATGCAAATACATTTTGGCATCTGCGCATGCTCCCAGATTTACTAATGTTAAAACTGCATACAGTTGTGATGTTACTTCTTTGTACTTGACCCAGAAGTTTTGACGTCACTTGGTTGTTATATTTACGCAAACCTTCTTTGGAGCTATCCATTGGTGGCCAAACTCGGTCAGAACAAAGTATTTGCGGTTAGGTCTGGTCTCAGCTTCTACTTCCGTTTGATGAAGCCACTAAAGCGACGAAGTATAACAAAGCGGAAGTGGATGCTAGGAACCGGTTCTAACCGCATAGAACCGGGTTTGTTATGACCTATATTACACTAGCGGCGCATGGTGTCGTCCCTAAATCGACAACTTGACAAAAATGTAGCTTGTCCCTTTAATGATTAGCAAAAATTTCATTTTTGAAGACTGTTGCTAATTTAGGGTAAACCGTTGTTACAAAGAACTCTTAATATTGCATAAACCATTTAGATGTTGTCCTAGTTACAAACATAAACAACTTTAAGTGCCTCATTTTGATATAATTCCTTGTTTACCTTTTTTTATAATGTCATCAAATTATCAATTCAATTTTTCATTTCCTAGAAACAAAAAATTATGAAACTCAACCTTCAAAAATGTCTCCATCAAAAAATGAAATTTTTAAAACTAATAAAAATTTAAAAATTAATACTTCTAGATCCCTGAAATGCACACGTATTACAATTCACAAAAACCTCTTCTTTTCCTTCATCATGAACAACACAACTTGGATAATATGGTACACAACTGTCCTAAAACAAGAGGTCATTCAAACAAATCCAGTAAGTGCAAACTCATTCACTTCTATATAAAAAAAAAATTTGGAAAAAGAAAAAAAAAAATTTCAACTCCCAAGACCTTTTTCCCATTCGTTTGCCCCCCTTTTACCACACCCTGAACAATTCCCTCTGGAAATATTAAAGGATGTTTTCAAGAGGGATGCACTGATTGCATCACAAAATGAGCACCTATAAAACAGATAATACACCTCTCTTTCATATATTAACCCACTTCCCAAGTATCAAACAAACCATTTAACCCTACATCAACATACTGTTTATTGTTCCTTATTTTTCACGCAGATAGAATGCCAAATACTTCACGTGCTTATCCAGTACTTCCTCGTGTGCAATTACTTTTGGATGTTTTGTGAAGGATTGTATTTGCACACGTTGCTCGTTGTCGCTTTTGTCAACGAAGAAGGCATCCTAAAATGGTTTTACATTATAGGATGGGGTGCGCATCAGTAATTGAAAAAAAAGGTCTCTTAATCAATTACCAAAAGCTCTTCTTAACTATTTCTTTTTCTTTCCTGTTTTTTTTTTCAATGTGTACATAAATCAGTCCTTCCACTACTCCTAACGTGCATTTACGCAAGTATACGAAGTGCTTTTCCCAAAGAAATTGTTTTGTACGTGCTTTTAATCACATAATCAATATTATAATTGATTTTCTTTTAAATACGTTTAAGATGTTGGTCAGACTACAATAGCAATTTCACACTTATATTATCGACGCCGATATTGGCTTCTATGGTGGTAAATTGATTTTTTTTTCCCGTCGTTTTTTTGACATTTCTCAAAAAATTTCCAATTTCATTCAGGCCAATTTAGTTTTTTTAATCAATATCGTCGTGGTATTAGTGACCAAATTGCGAGCGGTCAATTCACCTGATGTCAACCAGAAGCGGTCAGTATCCAAGTGCTGGTCCCTTTCATGACGCTAATCACATTCAACCACCTTTTCCAACAGAAAAGCTGTACGTGCCACTCTCATCCTCATCCCTCTACTCGGCCTGCATTATCTGGTAATGCCTTTTAGGCCTAACCCGGATTCACCTGGAGCTGGGTATTATGAGATTATTACAGCCACATTCACATCTTGTCAGGTATGGAAAATCAAAATTCTCCATTCTATATAAGAAAACACCCCAATATATGAATTTTTTATTTACTAAACCATAAATTTCAATTTTTTTTTTCTAGGGTTTGTGTGTCTCCTGTCTATTTTGCTTTTTTAACGGAGAGGTAAATATTCAAACGCATGAATACACGAATCAATATAAAATGGATGAAACCCGTCCCTTAGGTCATATCACTCATCATAAGACGATGGAATCAAAAACGCGCCAGTGCTGGCACATACTCAATGGCCGGGAACACAACAGTGTCGGTAATTGATATTCGAGGTGGTTTCTTGTAACGTGTTGCATGAAAATTAATTTATTCCTAGTCAATCAGGAATCTCGTTCAGCATGAACATGTGTGTATTTAATTACAAGTGACATGTTTATTGTTGTGATTACTCGTTTATATATATATATATAATTAACATATGTGACTAATAAATTGTAATCTATCCACATCAATTTAATATCTCTAACATACTGGGCCTTACAGGAATGCACTACCACAGTGTAGCCCTAAAGCTGAAACTCATACAGGTATATTTAAATTCGTAACAAAAATAGAAAATGATGTTGTGCACAGTAGAAACTAGAACCAATAATTTATATCTTTTACGCAAAAAAAAAAAAAAAAAAAAACACCCGCCCATATTGCATTTGTACCTGGGCGGTGTTTAATACCCAATTTCGTTTTTGGACAGAAATTCAACTCTTGCACGAAGCAGTACAGAAACTCAAGCAGAAACCCGGAAGCAGGAACATCTCAGAATAAATTAGAGGATTTAATCCCTCGTTGGTGGTGATGAGGCCAGAAAATGCAAATTCATATAGATAATATGTATTTTTTGTAAGATTTGTGTTCCTACCAATTGTAAATCGCTATTAAATATTATATGTAATTATATATAAAAAAAAAATAGGTCCAATTAGGAAATTCTAGTTTTAACTTTTGGCACCAGGCGAGCAGAACATTTCTCACGTCTGTTTGTGTATTTATACGTCTGTGAAGCAGCACCGCATGACTTACTACGAGTAAACATAATCCGATTTCTGGCTGATTCTAGTTTTGGGTTATAATTGGAACATTCGTTATGAATGGGTTCAAGACACCAAGAGAAAAACAAATTGTCAACGTTTATTTTTAGTTGCACCTGCCATAACAAAGTTTTTGAATTATAATACCAGCAACAAATGTCAATCCAGTTAATTCCAATTCGTCAAACTCAAAAAATTAAAACGAAAAAAAAATTTCTTTTTGATATATTTACAATCTTCTTGTTTTTGAGTGTGATCTCGTGAGAAATTGCCACTGTAAATATTTCTTGACTGGGTTTTTGGATGAAAACCGGCAACGGAGCAGAAATTTCCATCAGCACATGGATTACCAAGGGCATTAGATTTAGTGAAAGAAAAAATTCTTGATGAAACATGGACGAATATAATACAAATCTTCATTAAGAATTCAAACAATGTCATCAAGGGGGTATTGGTAAAATGAGACATTTTGATTACAGCTTAAATAAATTGCTCAGCCATAGCAGGAAAGATAATTTGCAAGGCAAAGTTCTTTCATGTCAAAATCTGGGGTAATAAAATAAATCCCTTGTGACAAGAGCAATATTTCGCAAATTATTTCCAATTTCTTATCAACGTCTCTAGCTTTTTAAAATCACTCCAAGCTGATTAAGATCTCGCCTTCCTTTTATAGTATTGGTTAAGTGTATTCTTGTCTCGTGACTTATTTTTCTCTCTTCGACATCAAAATCGGATTTTGCCACGTGCGTTTCTCAAAATGAAACCCATGAGAGATAATTAACTCAGATGTTTGAAAATAAGTATAAATCTCTGAAGAGCTTTGAAGCGTCGGTTTTTTTTTTTCTTTCTTTCTGAATTTGTCAACAACACATTTTTTTAATTGGAAAATTTAAAAATCTAATTAGGATGAAGAAGGCCACTAATCAGAAGTTTTTGTGTTATTAGTTCTTTGAAATTTCTATTTCTTTTGTGTTGGATTATGAATGAAAAGTCTCTTCCGCTGGCCTATATGTAGGAAAATGAAAAATGGGGAAATATGTGGTGGTATTATTCAAGGTAGACCCACTATTGTGAGTGAATGCACTTTCTGGGTTCCACCTACAATCCTGAATTTTCCATCAGGTCGACCAACTGACTTATGAATAATTTCTTGTAGAGGAGAGACAGGAATTGAAAATTCAATGGAAAAAGAAACCGTGTACACGGAATCAAATAACTATGTGATGCATCAACAGGTTGATTTGTGTTAAAAAATTGTCAAGTCTTGATTTACTACACTCTTAAAACGGTTCGATTAATATTAATATAACACTCTAAGCTTATCCATTTGCCATAGAATTGGGTCAAATTAAACATATTGGGTGAAAAATTTGACTCAATAGTTGGTACTTAGATAGAATTATGGTCGAAATGTATGTTCAATATTGGATCAATTCTGTCAAAAATCAAAGTTTTGTTGCAGGTTTGACTTAATTTTGGGTTGTTTAGAGTAATACGCATTTGTTGTTAAATGTTAAATTTGTGTATCTTGAATTATTAATTGGCTACCCAATCAATATTGTAAGTTTCCTAGCATTACTTTTCAAATTTGAAGTGAAAAAAAAATTTGTACTTACATTTCTTCTAGCTGCATTGTCGCCATCTGGTGGTTCAAATTGTAAACCTTTCTGGATTTTTATCCAGGAATGGACTTCACCGTACCAACTAGGAATACAATTACGGGAAATTAATAATCAGAAAATAATAGCATAAAAATAATGATAATTCTACTAAATTATATAATATATTTTTCTCATTACAAAAAAAACAACAACAAAATTTAATAAAAAATTATTAAATTTTATATTTATTAAAAAGTTACAGGAAAATATCAACGTTATAGTAAAATAAATTGTTTTTAACTCGCAATTTGGAATTTTAAATATTTATCTTATAATTATTGACACCGCAGGAAGTTGCGTTTCCTTATTACGTAATGATTACATAATGATAAAATGTGTGCAACACGACAGAAATCGGAACAAGATCCCGTACTCAACGCGAAAAAAAAGTAATTCGAGGCTTTATAAGTTCCAAAACGGATTTAGCATATCAAACACAACATACGAGCCACCGAGGTAACATGAGTTTTAAATCCCTCGGCCATTTGGAAATTTATGACGGAATTGAGGAAGCCTTTCTCTCCGTAAATGGCTATTTTGTAAGCGACATTTTAGGTGGACCTACAGCAGCTAAACCACTTGAAAATTTCCAAGCACGAGAAGATGATGTTTATGTCGTCTCCTTTCCTAAGACAGGTACCTACACAACAAATTCTATTTACATTGATTAAATAGAAATTCATTCATTTCTTAAGGCACTACATGGCTTCAAGAGATTGTTTACCTGATTGGCACTAATTTAGACTTTGAAACTTCTAAAAGCTCACCTTTAACATCTCGTTGCCCTTGCATGGACTGTGCATATCCAGAGCCACCTGACGTCTCCAACAAGCCGTCACCTCGTTTCGTGAAATTTCATTCTCCCTATTCAATGCTGCCGAAATCTATAATAGACAAAAAATGCAAAGTAAAAAAAAAATTTTTAAAAGGAAAGAAAAATTTAGAACTTTTTAATCAATTGCAGATTTTATATCCGATTAGAAACCCAAAAGACACATTGATTTCTTATTACCACTTCAGTAAGATGAACACGATAGTTGGGTTTAATGGAGACCTTTCATCATTCGTGGATTACTTTATCAATAATAAAAGTAAGGGTTTAAATTTAAATTAAATTAAAATTAAAAGGTAAATTATTAGTTCCGTACGGGCCTTATTCGTCCCATATTTTGGAATTTTGGAAACGACGCCACCAGGAGAATATTATGCTTGTGACGTACGAGGATATGAGTAAGGTATTACTCGCATGCTTGCTAATTAAAGGGGCACAATCAACCTTTTTACAACTTTATTTTAAATAAAAAAATTAAGGTGTTAATTAACTTTTATTATTTATTTATTGCTTATTTAAACTCTGAATTGTTTCATTAAAAGAAAATAATAAGGAAATCGTATGTGGTCATGTTTGGCCACCAATTGAAATTAAGAAATCAACTTGAAAGAAAAGTTGATTACCCCTTTAATTAACTACGACATTCTGTGTTTTGTATTTCAGGATATATTCAACGTCATTCGTAAAATTGGAAATTTCATGGACAAAAATTTATCTGAAAACGATGTGGCAGCTATAGCTCAAAGTTGTTCATTTGATTCCATGAAATCGAGAGTAAAATTATTACCTACAGATGACAACTCACTTCAAGGAGAATTTTTCAGAAAAGGTAAATCTATATACTGTTTCGAGTAAAAATGAAATGGAAATTAATTTCAGGAAAAGTTGGGGATTGGAAAAACCATTTTACTGAAGAAATGAATAGAAAAATGGACGAATATATAGAGAAACGTTTTGGAGGGTCTGGCTTGGTGTTTACTTATGAATAGTACAAGAAATAAATACTTCTATTAGTAAATGTTAATTAATTTTTCAGTCTTATTTGATTAATAAGCAAGTTATAAATTAAAACTCAATTATACATTACCACAGTTTGAATTTCATTTAATTTATTAATTGAACACAAAAATTCATTAAAAGCTCTAACTCAATTCAAAACGCCCTCTCAAACATTTCAAACTACATTATCTTTACTTCTTTCATTTAAATCTCTAACGGAATAGAAATTCAAAAAGAAAACTTTTCTTTTATCAATCAAATCTTGCACATTTTGCCCAATTGAAAAATCTAAGGAACATATCGATTTCCAATTACTTTTTATTTCAGGAAGACATAAGCTTATTACCTTGAAATTTTATTCTAGGGTTTCCTAACAAAAAATATTACAAATCTTTAATAGAAAATTAAATTATACCCAAAGACTTGTCATATTTATACCATTACTAGGTAGCAACCGTGGGATATCCACGGATAACGTAAGAAAATTCATTGTTTGAAAGAATGCGACTTTACACCAATAGAATTCTTTGGATTGCAAGATTACTATCTTTCCAAAACTGATTACATTGTAACTGATCTTTTGGGTGGACCGTCGGCAACCAAACATCTTGAAAATTTTGAAGCCAGAGAAGACGACATAATAGTAGCTTCGTTTCCGAAAACAGGTATTAAATATTCTCTTTTGTTTATGTTGACAAAATTAGATACGCCTGTTAATTAAAATTCCTAACTAGGGACAACGTCAGGAAATTGTTTAAAATCAAAAGGTTAAATGAGTGTCCTCAGAATCTGGATTCAATATAAACAACACGTATTACACGTTTAAAGATACTGTAGTGGTGAGTAATCTATCAAATTAACTTTTTGTTTAAGTTTTTGATTGAAAAAATGATATGAATCAAACAGTGGACACATATATCGAGAAGCATTTTAATTGGGTGGATTTACCGATGTGTAATGTGTATGATTTGACTGATCCCTTTGTAACTGACATAAGTGTTCCATGCATAATTTCATGATATTAAATCGTAAATAGACTGCAGAAATTGTCCCTGACATGGAAAATATAAATTAAATGTTAACAAGTTATTAATATTCTCAAAATAATTGCATAAAAATAATGAATATAATTTTACTAAACTCTAAAACATATTTTTCTCATTAAAAAAAATTTTAAAAAAATCTTCAAACATTACAGGGAAATCTTATAGTAAAATAAATTGTTTTTAACTCGCAATTTGTAATTTTAAATATTATGTAATTATTGAAACTGTAGGAAGTTGAGGTTTCATATTACTTAAAGATTAGGATCTATGTATGCAACACAACAGAAATCTGAACGAGATCCCGTACTCAAAAGCAAACAAAAAAAGTAATTCGAGGCTTTATAACTTCCGAAATGGATTTAGCATATCAAACACAACATACGAGCCACCAAGGTAACATGAATTTTAAATCCCTCGGCCATTTGGAAATTTATGACGGAATTGAGGAAGCATTTCTCTCCGAAAATGGCTATTTTCTAAGCGACATTTTAGGTGGACCTACAGCAGCTAAACCACTTGAAAATTTCCAAGCACGAGAAGATGATGTTTATGTCGTCTCCTTTCCTAAGACTGGTACTACACAACAAATTCTATTTACATTGATTACTTAGAATTAAAAATTCATTCATTTCTTAAGGCACTACATGGCTTCAAGAAATTGTTTACCTAATTGGCACTAATTTAGACTTTGAAACTTCTAAAAACACACCTTTAATGTCTCGTTGCCCGTACATGGATTGTGCATATCCAGAGCCACCTGACGTCTCCAACAAGCCGTCACCTCGTTTCCTGAAATTTCATTATCCCTATTCAATGCTGCCGAAATCTATAATAGATAAAAAATGCAAAGTAAAAAAAAAAAATTTTTAAAAGGAAAGAAAAATTTAGAACTTTTAAATCGATTGCAGATTTTAAGTCCGATTAGAAACCCAAAAGACACGTTGATTTCTTATTACCACTTCAGTAAGATGAACACACTAATTGGGTTTAACGGAGACCTTTCATCCTACGTGGATTACTTTATCAATGATAAAAGTAAGGCTTTAAAAATTTAAATTTAATTTTAAAAAGCAAAATTATACAAATTATTAGTTCTGTACGGGCCTTATTCGTCTTATATTTTGGAATTTTGGGAACGACGGCATCAGGAAAATATTATGCTTGTGACGTACGAGGATATGAGTAAGGTATTACTCGCATGTTTGCTTATTAAAGGGGCATAATCAACCTTTTCACAACTTTATTTTAAAATAAAAAAAATTGATTGCTTATTAGCTTTTAATAAATTTTTGCAAATTTAAAGTTTAAATTGTTCATTAAAAGAAATAGTAAGAAAATTGTATCTGGTCAAGTTTGGCCACCAATTAAAATTAAAAAAATTAACTGGTTGATTAACCCTTTAATTAACTACGACATTCTGTGTTTTGTATTCCAGGATATATTCAACGTCATTCATAAAATTGGAAATTTCATGGGCAAAAATTTATCTGAAAAGGATGTGGCAGCTATAGCTCAAAGTTGTTCATTCGATTCCATGAAATCGAGAGTAAAATTCTCACATACAGATAACAATGTACTTCAAGGAGAATTTTTCAGAAAAGGTAAATCTATATATTGTTAAGAGTAAAAATGAAATAAGAAATTAATTTCAGGAAAAGTTGGGGATTGGAAAAACTATTTTACTGAAGAAATGAATAAAAAAATGGATGAATATGTAGAGAAACGTTTTGGAGGGTCTGGTTTGGTGTTTACTTACGAATAGTATAAAAATTAAATACATCTAATAGTAAATGTTAATTAATTTTTCTGTCGCGTTTGATCAATAAATAATTTGCTGGGGAAACTCGATTGTACGTTACCATAATTTAAATTTCATTTAATTTATTAATTGAACAGCAGGAATTTATCAACAGCACGAACTCAATTGGTATTCAAAACGCCCTCTCAAATACTTTAAACTCCATTATCTTTACTTCTTTCATTTAAATCTCTAACGGAATTGAAATTCAAAAGGAAAACTTTGCTTTTATGAATTAAATCTTACACATTTAGTCCAATTGAAAATCTAAAGAACTTATCAGTTTCCTATTACTTTTTATTTCAACAAGACTTATGCTTATTAACATTAAATTTTATTCTTGGGTTTCCTAACGGAACATATTTAAGTTTTGAACCATTTAATGGTGTAAACTTCCGAGTTAACAGAGAAAATGAATCTAATGCTGGAAAATTAGTATTACATCTCTTCTATATTAACTTTTTGAAGTTAATAATGGCCGTCTGACCCTACATGCAAAAGCCACTCAATTTCAATACCAATGCACTGAACCCTATCTATTTACTACCCCTTACTTCAAACCCAATAAACCCCCAATACCAACTTAGTACACCTCCATTATCCCCAAATATCAGTAAATTCTCACTTTACACTTATGTTTTTATTTTTATATTTATGTTTTAGTTGACTCCAAAACAATAATCCTGTTGGTAGCAGGTAATGACACACCTTATATCCCTTAAGCCCTACACGCCTTAAATTTTATAACTATTATTTTTCCTGAACTTTAGTAAATAAGATTTCCACAAGATATTAGTGGCTTAATTAACATTCGAAAAACCGAGCGACTTTACACCAATAGAGAAACTACAAGTCTTTGGATTGCAAGATCTTTCCAAATTTGATTACATTGTGACTGAGTTTTTGGGTGGACCGTCGGCAATCAAACATCTTGAAAATTTTGAAGCCAGAGAAGACGACATAATAGCAGCTTCGTTCTTTCAAATTTCGTAGATAATTTTGTAAATGACATAGGTACGAATTGGCACCTGTGTAGTTAACAGCAAAAGGTTGTTTTGCTATTCGAATGTCTTGTTAAAGCGACATATCATTACGTTCTTATCTGAAGGTCATGAAATATACAAGAGAGACAAAGAAATATCCTGACATCAAATCTAGCCACAGCAAGTTAGGATATGTAAAAGGATGAATCCCAGCCCAAACTAATCAACAGTGGCTG
>JAQGAS010000133.1:0-94466 GCA_034686365.1 Pachymerium ferrugineum | reverse complement strand
TACATGATTAGCCACGACTAAACTTAAAAATTCTCTGATATCAGTCTGATCAATAATACTTTTGACACTTAAGGTCTGAAAAAAAAACCATAGCAATTAGTTTTTACTTTAATACAATATTACTTAATTTCTCACTCTTTCTCCTACTGAACATATACATAACTCCTCTTCAGTTCCATGCATTACAAACGCAATGCTATCGACTTTTTGTTGTCCTGTCGCTTGTGAAATTGTAGCTTAAAAAAAAATTTTTAATAAGGAAATATAGTTCACGTTCACACACGGTTCATCTTTTTTACCTAATATATCATCCAGAGAACTGGTATCGTATTTGTATTGCACGTAGTAACAATTTTCCAATACCGCCGATTGTATTTGTGCCAATTTTCGCGCACGACTTGATACAATAAGTAGTCTTCTTGACATCTTGAGCGATGTCTTATTCTCACAGGTGTCAATGGTGGTGTGTTATTCCAGAAATGTGACATTTGTTGTAGCAACGAAATTAACCATGTGAGCGTTGCTAACGCCATGTTGAGTTCATGTGGTGTTCAGCTACTACGGTAGTCTCACAAGAACATCAATAATATTATGATGCTACATATTTCATTGAGACTAAAACTAATTGGCACCTGATCTAACACATTGGTCATTACTTGATTCTAATTCATTTAAAAAGAAAACAAAACAGTTCATGTTATATACAATTACACATATGTTTACTTTCTTCTACTATACACTCGACTTATTACATATTCATATTACCTAGGACGATATTACCGAAAAGTCCTAGATATTACTGAAACATGACTACAGTCATATGCAGTTATCTTACGAAAAAGATTCACAACTTGAATGATATAATAAAACAAAAACTGTTAATTTAAAATTGGAGGCGTTACAATCAGAAAATCGTTAAAGTGAAACCACATTTTGTTCCACACGAATTTGTCAGAGATCATTTTCCACATTACAAAAGCAATATGCTCCATCCCAATGTAAATTAGCCGAAAAGTGTCCACTGTGTTTTGATAAATTGTCTTTTTGTTCCACTTGTTTTCCCGCCAATACGTTGCAATTCGTGGATGTACTTGAAGTAACCCAACATTAAAACAAAGCAGGACAATAATTATTACTATTAATACAAAAACACCCATTCCCACTCGTTTACGGTCAATGTAGCACACTGTCAAGGGTTCATCACTTCCGACATCCTGTGATGATGGGGCATAATCTTGTTCACTTGACGAATCGGATAGGCGTTCGTATTTTTGCTGGGTCAGTCTTTGACTACAGTGAACACAAAAGTCTGCCGGGGTTTCATGGAAATTTCTTGCAGGAAAACGCTGGTGCTTTTCCCGTTCAGCAAGAATATAATTACGTTGGGGACGGGTAACATCTCTTCTTTGATAAGGGTTAGAATATACACCATGAAAAGAACCGCCCATAGCAGGGCTAGAGTCATTTAAACTGTTATTAACAGAAAGGCGGGGCCGGTTACGGTTTCCATGTCTTGGAGGTTTCATTATTTTATATCTAGAAAAAATTTGGCAATTTTTTATATTGATTTCATAATACAGAAAACATTACATTTTAGGCAATAAACCTAATTTTGAAAGTCGAGTTGCACAGTTTCTCTTTTTTGTTATTACTGTTAACAATTTTTATGCTTATGACATTGTATTGTTTAACTTTTCATTGTACATTGTTATATTTTTCCTACACTAATTTTTAAATTTTTTATCTAAGATTTTACAAATCTTCATCTTTTTTTGGTAGAATGTTGTTGTTGGAAGCCGGGTCGTCCGTGATTTTGGTAACTCGGAATTCTACATAAGCAAATGTAATTATTTAACCAGTTATTTTGAAATTGACTATTACAGGAGCGTTACTGAAATGGCCTGGTGTTAGCTTTGTTTGAGACGCACTTGCTCGCAACACTCTGGCTATTTCAAAGCCTGATCTAACCAACTGGAATTAAATGTCAATTGGCTGTCTCATTATCTGAAGTTTTATACAATGATGTATACTAGTAGAGACTATTTTAGTATACATCATTGGTTTTATACTCTTACTTCTTTAATTTTAGTTTCATCTGTTTCGTGCCTGTGCTTTTCATACTCGCTTCTAATTTTTTTTCGAGTAGCTAAACAGAAATCACTTATTAAAAAAAATAATGTTCAAGTTAACAGATAAATCTCCGAAAAACATTACGAAGTATTCTTACCTTCCAATGCGAAGATATCACCTTGGAACAATTTTTGTCTAGCTCGATAGAGCGACCTAAAACAAGCAAATACCTGCAATGAATTCAACACAATGTAAAACTGATATTTAAAACAAAATTCTGCAAATACTTGAGTTCTTAGAGCCATGATGTCACGATATCACATTTTAATTTTGAATTACCGACGCAGTCTACCAGACGATTTAAATTACCATATTCCTGGCCAATCGTGTGATGCGATTCGGTACATGCTTCCTAAATTTTCTCGTATATTTCAATTTCAAACTCTTACATGCATATATTTTATAATACACGTGAATATGTAGTGATCACGTTACGTTGGTTACTCATCACAAGCAGACGACGCGCTAGTGAGTTTGACAAACAGCGCTACTAGTGGCAGCAACTCGAAACTTAGAACTAAAATGGCTACTGGTTTGCCGTAATTGTCGTCTGCTCTTCACAGATTTAGATAATAAGTCACTTCACCACAAATTTCAATGATGTCTCCATTCCAAGTTCTGACTAAAAACGGTGACGATGTTAAAAAACTAAGATTTTCTGACTGTATATTAGATGAATTAGGACTGTGGGGAGATGAACACAGGGTGACGCTTCAGTTTGAAAGCAATTGCATAATAATATCAAACGCCAGCATAGCTGATGGTAAACCAACACGCGAATGTTACGCTACTATTTTAAAGGTTTGCCGTCATACAAAAGTAAAAGTTTTCTTAATGCAACCACACGTTTTTGTAGCATGATGCCTCGTGTCCTTTCCGTCAACTAAGGAAAAACAACATCTCCGTGACTTTAGAATCCACTAGTATAAAAATTGCAACTGCTGTATTAGTCCAAAGCAGCGACAATTTCATCTTATTGACTAAAAGGCCAAGTCACATGCGTACTTATCCAGGAATGTGGGTCCCACCTGGCGGCCACCTGGGTAAATTAGAATTAATAAATTAATTCTTGCATTTATATATTGACTTGATTAGAGGCGGAAGAAACACCAATTGAGGGAGTAGCTAGAGAACTATATGAAGAAATTGGTTTGGAGGTGAATCATACAAACGGCAACTTACATATTTTAGGCGTCTGGGAATCTGCATATCCGCCTATATTAAAATGGGGATCGCCCAACCGTCACCATCTGATTATTTATTTTCATTACCTCGCCAACGAAAATCGAAAACAGCTGCAGAAAAAATTAAAAGTATACAACAAAGAATCAGCCTTCTATTCAAAACTCTTACCTTAATATTTATAATATTACGACCACGTCTTTTATAGCTTGATCCTCAAGAAGTGTCCACCTGCGCTTGGTTGAATTCACATTTTGTCCGAGAGTTACTGAAGGCAACAGATACTGAAAGTTTTCAAAATTTAATTCCCACATGCGAAGTGACAATGATAAGTGAAAACCAAATACAAATCGATAGCGTATTACCAACAGGTCAAATTTTTAGTATTGATGGATTCTTCGAGGGCAGGGTTTCCATGGGCACAAAGTTTGCCCTTCGTCAATGGCTAGAGGGATTAGTAACCAATGAAACTGAAACTGCACTCAGAAGAACGCAAGCTCATTTATAATAAAAATATTTATTCATACAATATTTTTAATATTATATGAATAAGCTTATCCGAGTGGAATAATTAGTAAATTAAACTTTACCCCTGAAAGTTGCATATAGTTTTAAGAAATTATACTTTTGAAGTAAAAATAAAAAAAATTTCTCAAGATTTCATCATGAATTATGTATAAGCAGTGAGTGTGAACCCAGTTCATTTTCATTGAAATTCCAATTTCCTTTTTAATAATGCAAATGTAATTTACTATGTTGAATCATAAGAAAACAGAGATGGTCACATAGGTATGTAATCACCTGTTTTATCTACTTCTTTGAAGTGATTGCTTATTTTCTTAGTAATACCTAACGCCAACAGATGGCACACAATATTTGTTTAAACCAAACAAAAAATAATCTTAAATCAAAATAAACATGTGCTATTTTTCGGCATAATATAATCAGACAAAACGTCTTCGTTTTAATTGTCTCAACAATGTATACAAGAGTATGCGATCTAATAAAAATGGCAAAAATCAATACCATATTAGCAATGCATTCTCTTTCTTTTTCTTTGTACTAGGCGAGAATATGGCACAATAATTTTTACATTAATAATTAAAACATTATTTTACATCATTCCTTATTAACCTTTTATGTACAAATCAATATTACTATAATTTAATTATGAAAAATTGTCACTTATTTGTTATACACACTGGATCTGTTCCGTTTAATAAGTTATTTCATCCAATTCAATTGCCAATTACACGTGTATGAACCTCCGTCGATCGATTATCACATTCAATCGTAAACGACAGAGCTCCTAAAGAGAAAATACTCCAGCAAACTCCCCCAAAGAATTGGCAACAATTCAACAGAATAAATAAGAATTACAAGTGAAAAGTTTATAGTAAAATATCTCTAAATCAGCAAACTCATTCGACTTACTACATTAATTTACAATTTAAATAGTCAAATATTTTAAATATGTGTTTATGTTACAGAAAATGACAATTTTTTTCAAATACGAAGCTTCAACATTGAATAATCTTACAACCAATACTGTTGCTAGGTAACATCTCATCTTAAAACCCAATTTTTGTTGACATTCCACGTTTCAACGAATACTTGACTGCCCCTCAAAATTTACCTGACGTGTGTTTATCATTTCTGCCATTGCAACGCAAATAAAACGCAAATTCACAGTCAAGTTATTCTAACAAATCTAAACTTGATTTGTATTGGATTTTCCGTTTTCATATACACCCGAGGTAGTAACGAAAATGTAGAAATAAAGAGTAAAAGAATTTTTCAAATTTCATTTGGAGTGTTTTTCTCCCATCATTTTCACTGAAACAACAGTGAATTATACCACAACTCTATGTAACTAAACACTAAATCTGGCGGCAAAAACAGTCACAAGACGGGATATAAAGATGAATATAACTACACAACATATTTTCGATATGCCCGAGTCCTACCGTATTGCTATGAAACCGAATTGGACTGAAAATGCGACTCTCTCAAATAAAAAAAAAAATTTGATCAAACATGATATTTCTAGCAAAAGAAGCCCGTCGCAATACGAACACCAAATATTTTTACGCGAGTCTGATTTTGTTTTTCCCCCATACCCACATGATGGACACCACAAAATTTATCTACCATTTCCTATTTCCCACTAAGGAAATTAACTTTCCCCGATAAGCTGAGGAAAATACATCACAAAGAAACAAAATCACTTCCAGTACTGCTCCCTTCTCGTATTTTAGGAAGTGATGCAAAAGGAAGATTTGTTAGTTAGACAGTGTTTCTGGCGTTAGTCACCCTTGGTTGATGGGCGGTGGAGTCATCGACGATGATGTTGACCGAGGAGCTCCCGTACTATTTTCTGGCCTTGAATTTACACCAGCACCAGAACCGGACGATTGAAGGGCCTTGAGCAATTCTTCGTTTTCTTTCCGGACTGAAGGAATATAGAAAGAGAAAACAAAGTCATAAATATTTTGTATAATAAATGGACAGCAGCTTCGCAGTATGGCTACTTTTAATAGAATCACATTTTTTTCTCATTCCAAAATTTTATTTTAAAAATTTTAAATTCAATGAATGTTTTATGCAAGCTCAGACAAGCCAAAAAAAAAAACGAAATGACAAGTACGCTCAAAGACCGAATTAGGTTTTCGCAAAGCTGCACTGCAGTGTTTGAAATCTTAGCGGAAAAATTTAATATTAAAATTAAAAGCTCAATGTAATATCCGGAAAAGCTTAAAAGTAACAAGTAACAAGCTTGAACCTTTTGTGAGTAAAATAAAAGACACGTAAACTCAGCCAAACAACACATGACTACAACTGACCTAAAATAAGACTTGAGTTTATTTAAGCCCACAATTCCAACTTAAAACGTAGGAGGAATGACCAGAGGCGCCAACAGCTGGGCCCATTAAACCAGGAACAAAGTCTCAATTACAAGTAAACTGAAAACATCTTAAACGCCAAAAGCAATTTCCAATCTGTAAATTGAATGATGCAAACGAGGTTTCAATGCAAATTGTGGAGCAACAAAATTCTGGATTGATCACGGTTTTATTTCGCTTCTGTTTAAGAATCTTCAAAATCGATAATATTTTAAGCTTGAAAACGAATAACTCAAAGCTATTTATTTTTTTAATGCAATTAATTATAAGTCTTGTCCAGAACACAAACGAGGTCGTTACTGTATAATTGTCAATATAATTGTCGCTAATAGGATGAGCGACTTGTTTGATTTAAAACAGACCAGCCATTCGTCTAACGCATACAAACTCCAATTAATTTAAGATTCTTTTTTATTAACACTCAAGATGCAATTTTGTCTTAATCCTAGGTCTTTCGGGTTTTACACGACCGAAAGGTTAAAGCATCAACACTCGATTGATTTTCATGTAGGGTCGTAGGTGCAATCTGTGAAAAGCTAACACTTTCAAGTTTTTTATTATACCCCCCTTACTCTGGTCGTTTCCGGCGAATGAAATGTACTTAATTTTAAAATAGGATGTATGCAGTTTAGACGTTGCTTAGCAACAATTTTTAGAGGTACTTTAAGTTTATTTTAAGAATTTCTAGCGACGTCTCCCAATCAACAATTCCTTTACCCTTCACTGCACCTGTTCAGGGATTTCGTTAGTTTGGTCTATTTAAATGATTGAGCCGAACTCCGGACGTCACAGCTCAAAGATAACTTAAGGTTGATCGGAAATGTGTTTTGCTGACACGGCTTTCCGCTTATCCAAAAAAATAAAAAAAAAAATTCCAATTTGAAAAGATGCAGATGTAGAGTTTCTGAAGCAATCACATGCAATCGGAAAAAAAAAGGAAGACTTATCTCAACGTGGAATCAAGTTTGGAACTTTTCTCATTCACTTGCTGGCCAACAAATTAAATCGTCTTTGATGGGTTTTTTTGACAATTCAGAGAAAAAATTGGAAAGATAGTTGTACAAAATCCAATTTGAGTGCTTTATCGATCTTCAATCTTTCACGTAATCAGTTTAATATCAAATTCTAATTACTTAAAAACCTTTCAAATTAAGTCAAAAAAATGCGGAATTTTCTCTTCCCTAGAAAAATTACTTCAGAAACAAACTTTAAAAAATTCCAAGAGGATTAATTTTGAATTATTTTGTGAAATAAACGAACTTGAAAACATTGATAAATCAATACTTTTCTATTTTAAATTATGCATGAATCAAAATGCAACAGTCGTTATGTCTAGTAACTTATCTGTATTAAAAAAGTTAAAAGGAATGAGAGAGGAAACGACCAATCAATAACAGAAATTAGAGCGGACAACCTCAAACAATAAAATCTTTATATGATTAACTCACTTTTTTCGTCAATGGCTGGCGTGAGTTTAAGTGTAATAGCCACGAGAAGTATACTCATAATCAATAAGGCTACGGCGGTGCCGACGATAATGAGAACAATTTTTCGCCGTCTTCTCTCCTCCTCATTCCGAGAACGGCGACCACTACTCGATGTGAGGGGAGCTCCCGCTGAGATGCCCGCAGAGCTGCCGCTGCTGCTGTGCGTCGATCTGCGCGATTCCTTCCACTGCTGTTGCGGCGCATCGTCATTCATTAAAGGGATTTCAGCTGGTGGAGTTCGCGCTTTTCGTTTGGGTTGGAATCCGACATTCGATTTGGGCATTTCGGGTAACGAAACACGACGTGTTTGGTCCGACATCCCACCTGTTGTGGGGAGGTCTCGCACCAGACTTCCTCGTGGTCTCCACGCGTAGCCAAATCACTGAGGGAACTCTTAAAAGCGCACAAACGGATGCTGCGCATGCGCATCTTTATTTTGCTTTCAAACAGAAGCCATGTTACCTTTAGATCGATGGCAAAACACATGATATAATTAACATGAGCTGCTGAGTTAAACGAAATGGAGTCACTGTTTCCTTAGCAGGAACTACTCATCCGCCTACATAGTAAACAGAGCAGCGAAAGGCAAAATGGGATTTAGTTTCTCATTATACATTGATTCAATTTCCTTTACAAGCTTTTAAATCCCTTTGACTTTTTCTAGATATCAGAAAATGGATAACTGGACAAAAAGGAGCTATTGAAAGCGTTATCCACTTGGTGTTGAGTGTTTCCTTGTCACTAAATACCCTCTTGCAAGAAGAGTAATCATGCAATAAAGTACTAAGAAGGGTATCCCTCTCAGGATGTAACTCAAGTTGTTTGCTCTATACTTAGGATAGTTTCATTTTGGAAAAAAAGTGACAGGGCTATTGAAAAACAACAGTTTCATTTTTTCATATAAAAGTTAAACTTTTTTTTTTGCCAAGAAAAAACCAATAAGTTAAGCGAACCACATGGCCCGAAAGAATCAAAATCAAATATTGACATCGGCCAGTCGCTCGATTTCACCCTGGCAACACTACATTTTTTTTTCAGCTTTTAGATCTACTGCTTCTATTTATAGCAAAATCACAAAGAAAATGAGTGTGTGTAAGTTGTGCTTCAATCTACTATCCAATTACTGATAAAAAAGAAAATTACCAAATTGTTTCAGTCTAATTTATGTGCAGATTTTGTTTTCTATTTGATACATTGCATTCATCTTTAAACCTTTTAATGTCAAACCGCAAGAAAATCTCTCGCTTCAACTGCAGCTGTTAAAACTAAAGCAATATTAAGCATGTACAGAAAATATTAAAGAAGCAGTCTGTTGAGTTATGAAATGTCAGTTTGCAATTTGTTTTTGTTGCAGAAAATTTACTTCCACAGTTCCTGTCGCTCAGAACGTGTAATTAATAAACTTAGGTTGCAATTTGAATTTTGAAATTGCAATTTTTAATGTGTTTAAACTGCATCAAGCCATATTCAATACGGAAGATTTCACTTTCTACAACTTGTTGTGATGTTATTTTTCCTCTTTATATGCAGCTGATTCCATGAAAACAAGGCACTTTCACAGTTGACTGCCAACTTTCCACTCCACAAATTTCATCAATTGCACCTTTCTGTGTAAGAGAGAGAGAGAGAAGTAACACTATTGAAAATTCAATTCCCAAAAACAGGAAAAACTAAATGCTTTCAGCTGTCCACTTCTTAAATAACATTAATTCTCTCTCTACGCTTCTAAAAAAATCAATCTAATTCCTATTATTTTGGAAACTTTTCAGAAAAAAATAATAACACCGCATGGATGACAATTTTCAAAAAAACCTTATTTTTTTTTTGCTATTTTTGACGCTGCGTTCAATTATTTGACATGGGAAGTTCGCATGAATAGCTAACCTCATCAATCGAAATCAATTTTTTAAAGCTTCGGTTCAAATTGTGGCAGATGCAGCAAATTTGATATAGTCACGTTCACATAGAAAAAAAATCTTGCTTTCAAGAAGGAAAATTAGCTAACAGAATCTTTATTCCCAGGGCAGAGCAAGCAACAAAAAACGTAATTGTCGCATTCTAGATTTTTGGAGACTTCAACCACCTCACAACTAATTTAATATAGGAAGCCCCATCCTTTTATATTTTTAAATTTGTCATGGCGAATTTAATAGTGTAATGAAAACGCAACACTGCATATTTTTTCTCCTTGCAAACGCCTAAATAAATATTCGTCAGCTGTAAGAAAATAACTTTTAAAAAAATAAAAATCTTTTCAAGGCTGTCCAATAAGTTTTGTTGGTTTTGATATGAGATAAATTCTAACTTAAAGGTCAACATGAAATGAAGCAATTCTTTACAAATTGACTTGCAACTAAAGTCATCAATGAATTCATATAAATGAATTCAACTTTGAATTCGTTTTAACATCATTCTGTTTGAAAGGAAAATTACATCACTAAAATCGTTTTGGTAGAAAATAAATTTCACTCCTGGTCAATTTTCTATTTCAGATCAATGTTATAAGAATTTCAATGAGCTCGTATAACTACTGGCGTGTGTTCTTTCTTAAAATCGATTTTTCATTTCAGCCGTCTTCGTTTACGTTCACGGCACAATGTACTTCAGACAACAGAAAGCGACACTTGAATTGTCTAATTTTCAAGGTTTTTATCTTTTGTCTTTCTTTTAATTTACTTCGATTTTCTTCATTTCCGTAAAAAACAAATATTCCTTTGGTAAATATATTACTTTCCAATCAATAGTAAATAGGGTCAAAGCAAACCTAACTTTTGCTCGATTTTCTCTTCTTCCAAAAGCTAACTGTAACAAATTAACGCTTTGTTGGACAAAACATTTTCCCAAAGAAAACAATTTGTTTTTAAGAAAAAAAAATTGTAGCTGAAATTCTTATTCAAGATTAACTCCAAATTCCCATGGCACAAAAGGCGCCATCCAGTGCTTTAAAGGTGAAGCTTTTAACAACTAGGATGCCACATGGGAAGAGAAAAATAAATAGTTTCCACGAGTCATCTAATGCTTCATAATCATCCATTCTAAAATTAAGAGAACCTTATAAAAATCTACATCACTGTAAATGTTATCTCACCTTATTTAACTTTTAGTTTTAGCTTCCTCCACTTAACAAGCAGTAATTAAATTTACATTTCAATCAATTCCTCAGTGCACTGGTAAAACAAAGCACGCAATGTAAAAAATTCCAACTAAGCTTACACAAAGATGACAATCAAGTTATACATCTAATTGCATAGAAAACAAGGAAACCTAATTTTACGCTTCTTTGTATACTAGTTTTATCGTTTACGTATAATGTTGCGCTTCTCATTACTTTACTCCCGAAAAGATTTTAAGCAAACAAATAACTGTTTTCAAAAATTTCCATATCAAACAAACAACTTCGTTTTCAAAACCCAAATATCGATTTTAATTATCTTGGGGGAAAACTGCGGGATAATAATAAAATAAAATCAAACTTCAATAAAAAATTTTATCACACAGTCACGTTATACTCAACTATTTTAATAAAAATATAGATTCACTTTTCGATTCCTTTCAGTGTTGCTTAGAAGCAAAATAACTTTCTCAAAATAAAAATAAAAACACAATTTCGTAATTTTTTTTGGTGTTTCCTACAATTCCAATTTCACAATATTACCATGCTGCAGTTAGTCTATATGTTTTAATAAAACTTTTTCCTTTTTCAGAGGTTGCATTTTTTTGCCATCTTGCTTCTGCAATTTTAACGTCACCACCAAATAAAATGACAAACTGTCCCGTATTGGAAAAAGCATCATGTCCAAAATAAGAACTGTAGGCGAGAAGCTTTAGTAAATTCAATAATTCCACATGAGCTGTCAAGCAGAATGTAGTCCCACGAGATGACATAAGGGGAAGGGACATTACGAACTAAAGAACAACCCTACTTTTATGTTACAACACTACTTTGTAAACAAAATCGTAACTCAACTTTCCACGTGCAGCTATGTCATATCAGTATGGCAACACTCGACTTTACAATAACAAAGATAAAAATCAATTTAATTTTTAAGCGTTGATTTTTAATCCACCCGCCATGATATATGCATGAGTTCAAAGAATAATGCACAAAAAAAAAATATCTTTCAGGTTGCCCACTTAGCAGTCGATTTGGACAAGGTCCAAGCAGACTTAAGACGCCTGTAAAACGCGACTTGACACCTGACTAAACTCATAAAATCTAGTAACTCAGCTCTGAAAAGTTCACTCAGCCATGTCAAACACAGGTTTGAGGACGCATAAAATAAATGGAGCCGATAAAACATGATTTTCTACTTTGAGGATTCGTTTTTTACCACTAATTTTGTGCAAACGGTAGCACGCAACAAAACAATAAAATTATCTCAACTGAATGCACTCACCCATTTCGTCGATTAGTGGAGCCATTTTCAATGTAACGCCTACCAGAATAAGACACATAGAAAATAAAATGAATGCAACAATGCCTATTATCCATTTGGCTTTTTTGGACATAGTATCACTACTCCGTCTCCTTCTAACTTTTTGCGGTTTTTCTTCGATTGCCAGTTCATTGTTACCGCCTTTGTTGAAGGTTTCGTTAGATACATGATTCTCTTCTTCTTCTTCTACACTTATCTGTTGCAATTCGACATGATCACTGAAGTGAATCATCCTTTCCTCAGCTCCGCACGTGTTTTGTGAGTTGAGCGCCTTTTATTCGAGCAGTACCCCACTCCGTGACGTCATTCAGGTGCCTTCTCGTTTTCACATCCGGCAGTCAATAAAAATAAAAATACATTATGGACAACTACTGCCGTCTGTTGGGTAAGAATTTTATTTAAATATTTAATCCATTTATGCATGCCAATCAATCTCGCCGTATAATTTGACGCAAATTATCAAATTCTGAAGACCCCTTACGGCGGTTGAACATAATAAAAATCCAATATTCTCTAATTCTTATACAACCCTCAATTTTATAATTTAATTAAACTTGTCTAGTTCCCCCTTCGTTCCGTGTTCTGCTTCTAGATGGCTGCACTGCATTGCTCTTTTCTATTTCTAGGAGCGGGTCGATGAAACTCATCGCATCATACCAGATGATCAGTATAACCATTTTAAAGTGGAAATAAAAAAACTGATTGTGCTCTAAAAGAGATTGGTTCTGGGTGCAAGTGGCAAAGGTTGCACGCAAATTAAAGCTCAACTAAATTAAAATACAGAACAAATATTGATTCTATTCCATGAACACAAGAATAGGTTCATTAATGCACACCATTTGTTTGTACTTGCAATCATCTATGACAACGTTTCCCCAATGGAATCTAATATCAACCGAAGCTCGCAAAACAATTTTCCCGCGGTAAATTCTAGGAAAAATCCGCAGATTGAGTTCCATACGTTCCTGCGTGCTCGTAAACAACATGTACAGACAGGAAGTTCCATCTTCCATAATAGAAATTCGGTTTCTTAATAAGTACCGAATCATTTCTTCTCTGAATCCAAATTCTAAGAACGACAAAAATTACTAGAGTATTAATATCCACTCCTAAAATGAAAATAATCTATTGTTTAGTTTATCACTCATTGTGAACTCTCTTCACCTTTTGACATTTCAATTTTAAATGTCAACGTCTTTACAATGTTTATTGAATGAAACAGTGAGTGGAAATTGGTTCCCCATTTACTTGAAGAGGAGGGCATCGATCGAAGAGTGATCAATGTGATTCTAGTCTGGCACGTTTTCTCACCCTCTGTGCGTGTCCTTGTCGTCGATCTCTTTCTTTACCAGACTCAAATTATGAAAAGAAAACATTTTGGATCCGTGAAAGCACCCCCATTGATTTCCCTCTTGGGCTTGTCCTTCTCAACGTGGGTAGAGGTCTGTAAAGCCGATTCGACCACTGCTCAAAAGAGGGAATAGGAATCAAAAATTCTTGACAAATTCCTCGACGGCATTCGAAACTTATTATTACATAGTTGAATTTAACAATATGACGTCAAAGTGCGCAATAACTTCACAAGGATAAGTTATCGATGTCGTCTAATGCACCAAATTTCACTGAATTTTAAATTTAAAAGGGTAAAAATTATTTCCCGTAAAAATTTAAGAATTTAATGTTTTCAAAGGAAAATAATCTATTTATTATTTTAAAATTCACATTAACGAGAAATTTGTTTTTGAAAAACAAACGATTCGATTTATAATCTGTATGTCGATATCAATTCCATCGAGTGTCAAAAGAAGTGATGCAAATTAACACGTAACCGACGCTTTTATTGATTGTCCCTGTTATATATCAATATACAGATGAAACTAAAAATAACGGTGCAACTGGTTTCAAGGAGCTTTAGTTTCATCTAATTTCATAATCTTACGACCATTTCAACTAGTTAATTATTCACTTTGAAGTAGCAAGGTTGTAAACGACTAAAGTAGTTTAACTTCGTTCTGGAGCCTGACAGGCAAAACTTAATATTGGTTCGCTCAAACGATGCGAGAAAATTGGAAAAAAAAAGTTGATTAAGACCCTACATATGGCAAGATGAAATTCTTATTGATTTTATATTTCCTTTCACTCTAGATAAAATTTTTAAAACCATTGAAACTGTAGAAAAGTTCTTCAATTTCCTGTAAATAAGCTTTTAGAAATAAAGTTTTTCACAGACAGTTAAGCATTGATCTCAATGTTTATTTCATTGGGTTCGTTCTGCACTAAACATAGACTGAATTGGCTGATGCATTGCACCATCATTTAATATTAATACTTCACACCAAAGAAAGTCCATGCAAATTGGATAAAAAAAATTCTCCCACCCACGAAAAGGAACGCATTTGGGTTGGCTTTCCGGAGACAAATCTTTCTCTTCGATCTGACTCTGTAAAAGCTTTGGACCATTTCTTTTAAATTTTTACGCTTTAAAATCCTTAATAAACATCGTAAAATTAATGAAGCTTCGAGCTTTCAATATTTACAAGACGAAGCTTCATTATCGCTTTAAAAAAATTAGTTAATTAAAAAATCTCTTCGAATTTTATTGACTGAACAAACAACTGGAAGAAAAGATTACGGTTTGAATGCCAGAAACATAAAGAGTAGTAAAACGAATTAGTTGCACTCTCTTGGCGGCATTAAGCCCTTCTAATACTATTTTATTTCTGTAATTTCTCATCTGCCCTTCCCTTGTAAATTAAAGGTTAAAAAATTGAAATTCACCAAAGGTACACGGTTGCGTAATTCTCAAACCTAGTGGATAAATAGAGAGGAATCTCTGGGGAAATAAAACATCATTACTTATATCTCACGTGTCATCAAGATGAAAATACTCAATTACGTGTTATTAATAGGACGTGTTAAACGGAATCTCATTCAAAAGGAAGCTAGACGATCGATAAGAAATTGATTTGACTCACCCATCTCGTCAATATGAGGCGATAAGCGGAGCGACACAGTTACTAACAAGAAACTGATGAAAATAAAACCCAGGGCGATAGTTAGAAAAACAATAACAATTCTCCGCTGATGAACATCCTCTGCAGGTCTTACATTTCCTTTGCCCTTGTTGTTGCACGTGGTTACAACAGGGTTCACATCGGGTACTACAGAACTCAGCTTTCTTCGGGGCGGAGGCGGTAGGACGGCAGGCAATGGTCGAGAACACGGTCGTGGTAGATTTCCATGTAGTTGTACGGAAAAACGTTTCTCGTTGATGCGGACACCACCGTAGCCAACCGTGATGTCGTCTTGGCTGAAGCGTCGGCAGGGAAGAGCGGCACGAGCTTCGGGACCCCAGTCGAGAACTCTGAGCATCCCCAGCTCATCTTGCCTGCTTACAGCAGCCATCTGGCATGAGTCAATTGGAAATCCCTCCTTACACACATCTAACCAGAGAAATTTTGCGCGCAGATGATCGTGTTTGTGACGATAGGATGGTGATCATTTCGTCACTTCCGGGGCACGCGGTTGCGCACCAATGAGAAACAATGTTCTAATCGATACGATGACAGATGAAGAAAAGGTGAAAATTGTTCAATGACAGCTTTCGGGATTTCGGACCTCTTTAAGAATCGGCGTATCGAATTCTTTTTTAAGGTAATGTGTAGTTTGGTTTTTGTTTATGGGTTGCTTACAAGTTTTTTCAATTTGGCAGTGCAGGAAGTTCAATTACTTGGGTGTTTCAATCTTTTTATTCAAACCGATATAAATAAGCATTTTTTTTCAAACTGAGTGAGCACAGAAGCAAAATATATTTTAAAGCCCAATAAAAAAATGCAGTTTTGCACAGGGCGAAAAAAAAAATAAGACGTGGAAAGCAGCCAGATGCAGCACAAAAAGGTATAAAATAAAATTGAAAAACTGTAACTACAATGTCCAAAAAAAGTTAAAATTGTCACTCCTTTATGTTCGCCTTGCTATAAAAATTGAGAAAACCGCAAGGTGGAATAAAAAATTATTCCTAGATCTCAAAAGAGAGAAATAAAGTTGAAATATACTGTATTATATTAAATTAAATTAAACAGTGTTGAGGCACTTTGACATTTAGTACATTTTTTAAAGGTAGCTAGTTACTTTGAGTCGGATGATACGTCTTTGTAAAAGTTACATGTGATCAACAAAATTACTCAATACTCTATCATAGTATACTTAGGTTGAAATGTTGCCAGGTTGTAGCAATTGACTGAATAAGTGAAGCGGTAAAAATAGAGATCAGTTGTAAGCTTACCGTCATTCATGTAACTTCAAAATGTCAGCTTACGTCTACATCTCATCATCTGAATCAATTATGTCCATCACAAATAGACTTGCAAACTTCTTTTTGAGCTAATTGCATTATATAAGATACGTTATTTATACGGGAATACATCCATTATTCTGGTTATCCCTTTTAACTCTTTAAGATTTCATGACCTTCAAAAAGAGTTTTATTATGCAAGAACATCTGCAACGTTCACAAACAAAATTGAGTGAAAAAAACATATGAATAGAAAAATTTTTCGTATGAGAAAAATAAAATTTAACTTTTAAAATTTTCTAACTTCCAAACCACTTTATTTAAATTTAGCCTTTAATCCAAAATATAGAATTATAAAGACATTACGGATACAAGTGACATTAATAACTAAATTAAACCCTTAATTTATCATTGCAGTATTCACCCTTCTTGATAGTTCTAAATTTATCTTATTTGGAGAGGCTAGCTATTCATTTACGGTGACAGATGAATACTAATTACGTAATTATATGACGAGTTTCTACATCTATTAAGCGCAAATCAATACAGGGTAGTTTTAAATGACGTTACTAACTAGCCATTCATCTGTAACGGGAAACTATTTTTGGAAACGGGTAAAAGGAAGGATCGATACCTAGCGACACCGCGGGAGAAAATGGAGTAACTATAAAGTTCCAGCTTTTGAAGGTGAAACGGGATGTGGAGACAAGAGCTTGCGTAATTAAAATGAGGGTCTTGCTCATCAAAGCGCGAAATTAACGCCTGCTCCAAACCAAGGTGGTGCAAGAAGGCAGGAAAATGACAAGTCATGCTGAAAAGCTCAACCTTCGTGCCGAGTTTTGCCAACCCAACCCTTTGGTACGGAGGCAATTTGATGGTGAAGCTAATGGATTTTCTTTGATTACCTCGTTCTCGTAAAACTACATCGGACAGGCGCTCGTTAAAAATCACGTGACAGAACCAAAATTTAATTTTCGCCAAATTGATTAGTATGATGGACACGTAAAAGATGAGAATGTTCTATCATTAGCATAAAAATACCATTCGCTTTATTTGTTAGCGTCATTTATTTTGTAAACAACTAATGGATGGCTGTAAACCAAGTGCAAATTGAATCGAAAATGTTCTCCTAACCACTTTCCCCATAACATTAGCCTGAAGACTATTACACGCAAGAATTGCACAATTTCCTATATTCTCGCACCTAGAATTATCTAACCCAAGCTGCTTAAAGAACATTAACTTCACTGGAAAATCAGAAATGGCTTCGTTTTGGTGAGAACAAGCAAAGTTGAAAACACAAGAGAGTAGTTAAATTCACTCAATGGAGAAAAGCAGACAACATTAACGTTTGTTTGGACTCTTTCCAGAAGAAATTTTGTTCAAGAAAAGACAAGATCATGTCTCGCTACAAAGTTTCCCTTCAAGTTCTTCAAGTGAAGTAGAGAAAACAGAGCGATAAATCTGTCCAAACTCAAGAACATGCGAGTGCACTAACCCTACCGACCAAAAAACGATCAAATTATGCTACTTTACTATTCAAGCACAAAATCGTAAAAGCCTGAGACATTCGGCTGACTCATCTCTTCACTTGATTACACCTGTGTGAAACGTACCAATAAAATGAAGGTATTGTCATCATCATCATCATCATCTTTATCACTGAAAAATTTCCAAATTTGTAAACTTCAGTACCGTCAAGAGGAGAAAAATTTAAACGAGGGCAACAGGAAATTTGTTCTGCATACAGTGAACAAAAATTGTTCAGACGAGTACACATTTGATTGACGTTTAATCATAAAGTTATTCCAGAATCAAATTTCCGTTAAAATGCAGCTATGTGTGTCTTGCACTGAAATCTTTGGAAACCCTAAGAAATATTTATTTTAGAGAAAAATTGAAGCTACTAAAGATATATTAAAGTTTTCAGTATCATCAAGTGGTAAATTTAAATAATAATTTCTCGACATTTACTAAATACCTAATCAATTCTAACTTTAACTAGATGAAGTTTGTTTATATAACGTAGGCTATTTGGCTTTAAATGTTTCTCTTGCTGGCGAGGTGATTTAAATAAGATATGAAGAAAATAGGTGGAGCAGCCAAGGAGCAAAATATGAATTAAATTAAAGGTTGTTTTGATTAGTTCAGTAAAAAAAAAAAATTAGGTAGGAAATTAAACTTCTCACCTTTAACAAGAAAACCTTGAACTGTAATTAATTAATGAAACAAAAATACTAACTAAGATTGGTATTCTTCTTTTGCCGCACCAATGAGTACTTACTTGTCTTGGGGTGTTGTTGAAAGAGATGATAATTAGATAAGTTTTGCCATCAAAAACCTCCGCTGAAATGTGATTATCATTTTTTTTTTCATCATTCAAGTATAGATTGTTTTGTGGCGTAACAACGAAAAATCTTTCAATTCTCTACGATCTAATCGAAATTAGAAAGAAATCGTTAAAAAAATGTCTTGATGGTTAGCCTCAAGGCAGATATTAAATTACTGACACTTCCTTCCTTTTTGTTTTGTCGAAAACTTGATAAAAGTTGTCAACAGAAAAGAAGACAACGCCCAAATCTCCACCCAGTTCACCTTTCATTCAATATAAAGTACTAAAAATAATTTGGACACAATTACTTTCGCCACTTATGCAATGTTCAAGTTTTTATCTCGTAGCCTTGAACAAATAGTAAAAGTAGTGATAAAACCTAAATTGCTTATATACAATAAATCAAAGTGGCAGGATAGACTCGACCTTCTCTATCCTATTATATTTAAATAGTTTCAGACCAAACGAACAACTTTTTGTGCCTAAAAAGTAGTGAATGATTCAGATTCGTTTCTGAACCATCAGGCTTGCAGATAACCCTTTCAGCTCAAAGCTAAGAAGATAAGAAGCTGGTGTAATGGATAAAGCAAAGAGTACCCAGTAAAAGTAAAACATGTGACAGGTCCTTATCTAAAAGATGAAAATGACAATAAATGACATGAGGAAAGAACTCAAGTGGCTCACATTCACAGAAGTTATGAAGCCAATTTCTATTCTAACATATTTATGAAGTTGGCAACTGACAAGAGTTACAAGAGAAGTTCTTCACCCATAATATTGACGTCACATGCGACTGCAGAATGACGTCAATAGTTCCAGATAAACAATGCGAATGTTGTAAATAAACGGACTGTTTGCTCAAAAACAAGTGAATGGGTTAATAAGGCCACTGCGCGATGACAGATTGCACAAATTATAGCTAAATAGATGCTGCATTGCACCAACTTAAGTCTTTGCTTAAGGCTTTGCAGATCCTTGTTTTTAAATAAGCAAAAGAGTCGTTTGTATTTAGTGTTTGAAGCATCTGTAGCCAAAAAATGAATAAATGTAAGAATGCAAAATAAATGACTGCCTCTAAAATTGGTGGAAATCTCGCACAAAATCAATAACAAAGAAATGATCTCACTTTTATAAATTAGCTTAAATATGAGATAAAGGTTTTTACTATATTAGTATTTTAATTATTTTACGTGTTTCCAATTCTTAGTGAAACCCAACGCATTTCGCCTCTCGTTACTTATAATTTCCATTGCAGTGTCCTATTGATCTCCGTTTTCGGGTGCGGCAGTTAGTTTCCTGTAATTTACAGAGAAATCCCATCATTACCGGATACAACCTCTCCCATTAATACTCCTTTCTTCACCTCCTTATCTCCAGTTTTAATATAACAAACATCATGTTTTCCTTTTGTTGCATTAGTAATAAGTCAATAAAGATACATTGCAACCCTTTTCTCTTTCACATAACTCTCCCTTGACTTTTATGAGTTAGTTGGCTTTAGGAGCTCATTTTGTCTTTTTTCATGATCCAAGCTGCAATAAATTTACTGTCAAATGCCGAACATCACCCAAAGAAAACGTAGCAACCGCCAACCGTATTAGCTCAGATTCTATTTTTGACAATCAATAACTGTTTACCTGGGCCTACTTATCCAGCAATATTTACGACTAAAAACCGCTTTCCATAGGCTGCAATTTCTAATCTTATTACCCAGGAAGAAATTGGCCATGCTGGTAAAAGCATCAATACGGATGAATGCGCTAACAAATGAGTCGTAACATGATTACAATAAATCATAAAAGAAGCAAGTCATTGGTCAAATGGCAAGCATGTAAAGATTTATACCCAAACGGCTCGCTATCAACTTTAAAAAAAATGTCGAGCGGTGAAAAGCAGCTATGAATCAATTGAAGCAAACGTGTGAAAAAAAGAAGGGCAGAAGAGCTGTGCCAAAGGAAATAGTTTACAAATGTAAGAAGAAAAATCGACTGGACATCTATAAATATTTGCGTACATGAGAACTATTCAAGGAATTACAAATCTTTTGCAGTCAATTTCAACAGTTAAATCACGATCTTGGTGCATCGTGAAACTAACAAAAAACTAGTCAAACATGTAAGGCTTAAAAACATCTATTTGGTGCATGTTTTAGTTTATATTTAGAATTATCACAATCAACAGAGATAAAAGACCAAAAAGCTAAACTTTCAGACCCCTAGAGGCCACTATGTATTTGACTCAGTATTAATATTTGAAAAGCGAATCTTATGAACCTGTGTAAATATAGTACTTGGTTAAAGGGATCAATAGAGGACTGTTTCTCAAGTTCTTTGAGTGCTGCATTAGTATTTATCTTGGTGTCCTTATGGCGAGAAGACTTGTATTTTTTTTTAATTCGCAGCTGCTGCTTTTAATTTATCAATGGGATTGGGTTATGCTATCTTAATTTTCAAATGAATTCACTTTTTATCAAGCCAGGCGTTGCATTTTAATTACTTTTTAACGGGAGAAAAATTGCGAAAACCTTGTGACAGAAAATTTTAAACGAAGACAAGGTAATGAAAACATGTTGCAAAAGTTGCGTTAAAGAATTTCGCTCTCAAGAGATATAAACTGTACCATACAAAAAATTGAAAAATATAATTTGCATATTTTCAATTTTCTTTTTCATCACTGAAACAATTTCATCTAGATATTGATACATCTGAACAAAATAACATCTTGATATCTACAAACGAAATAGCAGGAGCGTGAGAGCGCCTGTTCTTATTTTACGCCACTCGTAAAAGCCACGCAAACACTTAAATGTTCCTCCAAATGAGGCTTTGAATAAAAGAGTGACATGAAGACAGAAGTACGTAACTAACTTGTTTTATAAGGTATTTTTTAAAGAAACTGGAAGCAACTTCAAGAAACTAGATTGGTATCTGTAACGTGGACTTAAATGTCAGAGTACCTCAATTGTACTGTGCGGTTTCCACTTCAAAAAATCTAGTAATGTAGTTAGGCTTGTATCAAAACCAGATGGCGTTTTGCTGATTCTGGAGGGTTGTTCAGATGCTTCCATTGGACAACAGGTCCGTGAGTTATCAGCAATAACTCGATTAAGAACGAGTCTAGTTCAATTTCACGAGCAAATAAACAGTAATGAACTGCGATGGTCAGATTAGATCAGAAGAAATCATAAGACAAAATTATATTAAATTAGATTTTTGTTTTAAAAACGGAGAATGGTGGATTCAAATGTCAGAGGAAAAAAGGAAATAAAAATGTTTGGTTTACTGTGGTCCCGGAACCAATATTCCAGAGCACAAAAGACATGTAATCTAAATTGCCTCGTGGCAATGCAGTGGAACATGTACCAAAGGTCTTTGCATTTTAGTCGGGTTACTCTCTTCAATTCAAAAAAAAAAAAATGTTTGTAGCTACATAACAAAAAAATACAATAAAAAATATGTGGGCATTTCAGTTTTTTTCTTTTCTTTTATGTGAATTTGTACGAAATGACGTTTTGAAATCGTGTATTGGCTAAATAAAAATAAAAAAGCCGCGATAAAAACGGTTAAAGGTAAATGAGTTTAAAGGGGCACTCAACCCTAGAGACAAGTTAGGTTTAAATAAAAGACACAGAAATCAATCCCATTGGTTGGTTTAGATCACGTGATGGATTGTTTTCATTTTAAACTAATAACGGTTCAAAATTAAGAAATTTAAGTAATGCATACGTAATTAGACGATTGCAATCTTTTATTTAAACCTAACTTGTCTCTAGGGTTGAGTGTCCCTTTAAGCAAACTAAATTTTATTAAAGGAAAAAAAAATACTATTGAACCAAAAAATATAAGAGCGAGGAGAGAAATGAAAACTGATAGATTAAGCCAATTACAGGATTTCTGAGAACAAGTAGAAAATAATTTTTTCTTAAACTAAAAATTCTCTAATTTCTTACAAGTTCTCAATGCAAATTTTAATTCTCATTACCGTATACACTTCAACATCGACTCCACTGTTGCTCTTTCCATTTCACATGAACAAACCCCCGCTGCGTTCGCACAAAACAAAACGCAGGACTAGCAAACAAGAAAACATGAAGGGTACTTGTGAATGAAGAGAAGTGGAGTTCGTAAACTGTGGATGTGATTCGAAACGAGCAGTATTAAACAGAAATGGTAAAAAGTCTCTTTAAAATTCCATAAAACAAAAATTTTAAAATTTCGTTAAATATTAACAACACCAACGTCTGAACAAAGGTGAACTTCTCCTTTCATAAACCCATTACCGAGATAGATAAATAAACATCCGCAAGTGCTGTTTTCCCCGAATGAGGAAAAACGAATTTTTAATAGCCAACTTTGAAGCGTGTACTTTTGTTTATAACCTCATATAAAATAGGTGAAACGTGGCTTGAAATGCAGCAAAACGTAGTTTTGTAGTCTACATTGGTGGAATAATTTAGTAAAGTGGAGGCTTCGCGTTCATATTTTATCAGCAAGAGAACTAGAGCACAAGGCCACCAGTCCAAGTTTAGTCACAAAAGAAGTCTTCAATTAAAGTGGAACAAATAAAAAAATTTGCTTGGAATAAGGAAAAAGACGATAGCAATTAAGATTAACAGCAAGATAAATTGGCTGCTCTTTACTTATTGATGAACTATTACGGAGGGGAGTAACCAGGAGTAATGAAGGAAACACATGAATGAACCACACAGGAATTCAGTTCACTCATGTTTGATTGCCCTCGTTAACCTTAAGATAATTCTAAAATTCGATTTTCTTCCAGAAATTCCATTCAAACCTTGGAAACTATAAAACTTAATATCCATTAAGCTTAACTCTTCTAAGCAAAACTTCTTTTTATTAAAAGATGATTGAAAAATTTTCACCTTTTAAAGCGCCATCAACGATTTTGTTAGCATTTTCAAGACGGTGCATATAGAAAGCGTGTTGGTAGAGAGGGAATTAACTTCATACATTTTTCACTACTATTAGTGAGATGAATAATTTGCCGCTTCAAAAAAAAAAAAAAAAAAACTTCTTTTGGGCCAAAACAGAATTAAATTGATTTTATCTTAGAAAATCAAGCTTCTGCTTTATCTGCCATCAAATATTTAAAAGAAAAGAATTGGAGAGATCAAAAAGATAATAAAATAAGAAATGAAAAATCAGGTAGCATATAACTGCAACATGAAGCAAACTTTCTTGAGAAACACTGAAGTGTAAGAAAAAATAAAAGTGAGTACAAATGCGATCGAATTTTTTTTTACGATATTTTTTTTATGATTCAACCCGAGCAGCGGAATTGAAGGTAGGAAAGGGAGAAGTTTGGTGGAAATGAGTAAGTGTAAGCTTTGGCCTACGGCGAAAGGCCGTGAACGTGACACGAGTCCAGAATAAATAAACCGCAAAAATCTCTATAGACTTAAGTAGAATATAAGAAACCTTATCAGACAATCTTGTGAGCCGTTAGCGCTATGATTAGATGTTATTGCGATGGTCAAAACGAAATCTTGAAATATACGAAAGGTCTTAATACGATATGTTTAAAAATCGTTTCGTGTTTTCCACCTATTTTTCAGCTCTATCGTCCAGAAATTTTTCTATTTTTTCCTGTGAATGTTACTACCGAATTTTGTAATAAAAGGTCACGAAACGAAACAAAATTTTACATCATTCGTTTAAATAATATTTGTATTTTAATTTCGTTTGGCATCTATTAATAGCAGTAAAAACAAATTAAGTGGTGCTACCAACTGATGTAAACGACAGAGATATCCGTAAAAAATATTATACTCTAATGCAAAATGAACTTTCCACTACACAGTTATGTGTAATCTCTACGTAATTTTGTCATAACTCCAAATAAAAGTCTTCAATATTTCTGGGGTAATGGAAAAGCGTGAGTGATCCAAATTACAAACATCTGTTCCATCTGTTTTGGTTGTATGTTGTGACGAAGATGACAGCTTTTCTCTTGCCTTCACGCATCGCTGTCGTGTCAGCGCCGCACTTGTTCAACTGAGGTTTTCGCTGTAGGAAGCCACTTCTCTTATTCTCACGAGACGCTTGTTTTTCACACTTCTAAGTAGTTTACCAATCGGCGTAAATCAAAATCCAAAATCGAAATGTAAGGAAATGTAAACTAGGGAAAGGCATCCAGCCAATCGCAAGTTATTTCTTTTGAGTAAAAGCATTCAAACGACTTGAAATCCAATACCAATTTTATTGTTCTAGACTTTTAAATGAGTTATTTTCCTTTTCTCCAAAAAAAGGAGAAGACAAATTTCATTACGTTTAGAGCTATTGTTCATCTGTAGTTTCATTTCCGTTGTTGATAAAAAAAACGCCATCAGGTGACCGAAGCCCGCGGCAATGTAATGTAGAAAAAAAATTTTCCAAAAACGCTGAGAGAGAACGCTAGGGTAAAAAATTTATCATCCAAAATATAAAAAAAATTTTATGGCCAGAAAATGATATTCTGAATTTGAAACCGCTTTTTTCAAACATCTTGCATTTCTCCATCAGCATTTTTACCCTTCTTCGACCTACAATTGGCTCAAGTAGCTCTACCCGCAATCTTCCAATCTTCCTTTCGCTCGTCTCGCACAACTCCCGTGAAAACCTCACATTCTCAGAATTCCACTGCGTTGTTTCGGTTACAAAAAAAAGTTAAAATTGCATGCCAGCAACAACAGACGTATCCACTAAATTGAAACGCTGCACTTTCTTCGATGAAAACCTGTCAACACAAGCAGAACGCCGCAAGTCATTTTTCTTGTCGATTACCAAACCCAAAATTGCAGATTAAATTTTGTGAGTTGATTTCCCCTATTACCATAAACGTCAAATAGTCTATTGAAAGCAAATTTATCAAGTTTCTAGCTTATGGTAATTCAAGCTTTCTTTAATATGGATGTCCAAATGGGATTAGATGTCAGGTCGACTTCAATTGCGGTAAAAATCCTATGGGATTTTCCCATTCATTTGAAGTGCCTTGCTCATACTAGTGTCTTTTCTCCTGGGTAGATTCTAATGCTCCTTCTCAAAACATAATTACATCAACTACCTACCAACAGTTCTGATAAAGCAGAAATTAGTTCGGATTAATTTTGTGGTAGCTGTTACACTGCAGGAAAACTTTTGTCCTTTATTAAAGCCAACATCTCACTAAAATTTCTAACACAATTTCCACAATCAATAGTCGGAATCACTTCGATGTGGCTGGTATTAGTCTAATTAATGAAAAGCTGACCTCTTCTGGAATTGATGCCATTTCGAACAAATGTAGGAAAAGCAACTCACTAGGGTCCAATTACGCACTGACATAACAAGATATGACTGCAATAAATTTATATTTTCGTAATAAAAAATTTGCATTTAACTCTTTCATGCCAAAATTTCAAAATTTGTGTCATACTTTTTTCAAAAACCGAGTTTTTTTTTTAAAAAAAAAATTTAAATTGTAAGGAAAGAAATCTTCCTCAAATTAAGTAAATTTTGACAGGAACATCAAAAAACGTTACAAAACGAGCTGACACACAAAATAGGAAATGAAGCACTCTCCAAAATCGAAATTTGAGTGCCCCTCAATGTGTTCAAGATTCTGACTGCAACAGAATACAAAAAAGCAAAGCAACAAAACACTAAAGATGCGCTTGTACAGAATCAAATGCTCCCGGACACACCGTAAATTTGTCATTTCACACAAAGGAACGTGCGTCACGTATTGGATTCTGAATTCTGCAGCAAACTGTTGGTGCGTTTAAACAACACGTACTATAAATACTCGCGTTTTTGAGATAATGCATGGTGAAAGTGAGGATGGTAAAGCTTTGGTGCACCTCTCGTGGGAGTTGCCGTAGTCACCTTACAAACAGTTCTGTCGACGGAGATCTCATGGTCCATCGATCGACACCTGCATTCTGTGAGAACAGAATGCAAATTGCTCAGTTCTTGCCAAGAGACACAATATAGTAATAATGAGTCTCCTCGAGTCATTGGTGACAATAATTAAAATTTCGTCAGGTAAAGAGTGTAACAAAATGTTGTAGCATTCCTTTTAATAAATGTTCTTCTGTTTCGGTAATGACTTTCGTAATACAAAGCAATTACATTTGCCCTCACATCAGATTAATTAAAATTGGATAAAATTTTTTGCACATAAATTTGTTTAATTCACACCCTACGGATAGAAGGATCATACGTTGCATTTACATTTATTTAACAAGTAGCCGTCACAAAACAAAGATTGAAAAAAGTATCTGCAAAAAACTAAAGATGATGTTTTTCATCAGACCTAAATTTAAAGCAACGTTAATCTTTTATGAATGAAAATTTTGAAGTGGAAAAACTAAACATTACCTTTTGTGGGAAGCTTGCCATTATTTTAAAATTTAGAGAATAAGGCGTTTCGAAAATATTTAAATTTATATAACTCATACATTTTCATCATTTTGAAAATAGTTTTTACTCAAGTACCGACTACTAATATTAAAATGCATTATGTAAGAATGTAACTTCTATCAACAAAATGAATCCGCATTACCATACAAACAAATAATCAAATTTGGATATCTCTTAAAGCGAGCTAAAGACTATGAATTATTGCATTAAATTTCTACCCTAATGCAAAACCGTTACACTAAAGGAATGCTCTATCTACTACAACACGACTGAAGAACCCTTTTTCTATCGATTTACCAACTATGGCTTCATGAAAGAAATGAGCAAGAGAATTAAATCAAACGAATCACCATTCTCAAATACTATGCAAATTCCTGTATACAAAGAAAAATTCATTCCAGATGGCGGTTCATTAGCCGAGTGAAAATTAACTTGAGAATTTAATAAACCATTAGACTCTTTTCCTGACAACTACCTACCTCAAGGATTTATAATCCTAATTACACAGGAATTGTTTTTCCAAGTTCAATTTCTAAAACCGTAACCGTCAGTACACATTGTTGTAAAGAAAAAAGATTTCGAATCTCAAATATTTACTTTGCAATATCATCCGATCGTTATCAACAACATCAACAAATTATAAAAAGAAAGGATAAGTTTAATGGTAACTATAAATTTATTAAAGAAGACGAAAACAAAGCATCGCGATCAATAAACACGTCATGCGAAATAATGCAATTAACAAGTTACCATTACTCACTCATTTCATCAATTTGTGGTGTCATTCGTAGAGTGATAGCTACGAGGAGAAAGGCCGTGACAAAAATACTAGTGGCACAAATGCCTACAATGATGCTCATTCGTTTGCGTTCCTCCTCCGTTTCCCCATCGCGGGTCCGCGCTCCTGGTCTGGGTCTGGTTCCAGGTATGCTACTTGGTCGGTGCGAAGACGGCAGTTGGGGCGGAGGTGTCGAGGACGGATGGCCAGGCGACAGTGGACTTGCGGGTGGCGGCGAGTCCAAATCGCAGCGCAGCAAAAGTGGTTCGCTGCACGAGGACCAAAGCCGAGGAGGCAGCTCGAGCTTGTTGTTGTGATGATTGTGTCGGGATGCAAAATACATATCGCGAGTAGTGTTGATTCTATCGCCAATAAAAGTCTCAGCCAAAGAGTTTCGGCCCATTAATGGCACCAATTCAATCGGCCTCAAGTTTACCAGCTCCTGCGGCCGGTTCATGCGCTACTGCATGTAATCTCATGTGGTCAGGAGATGTCAAATGCAGCCTACCATCTACCCAAGATCGCCACGAGCACATGACACGAAGAGAGCAGTGTGGAGTGAGGCAGGCGAGACTGCGTAGACTGAACCAATTGCACCAGCGCGCCAAAATTTGGCAGGGACGAGGCGATCGCATAGGGGTAGAGAGGAGCTGTAACAGGGGCACCCAGTTGCTGCTCGCATTGATCAAGAACAGGAACGAGTGAGCAAACCATCAGGTATTTACCACGCACCTTTTAAGATGAAAGAAAAAAAGGTGAAGACTCATTGAGAATCAATAATCATCCAAAAATATCCCTCGTGTTTTCCCCCAAGTTAAAAAAAAGTTTAATTTAAATTTTTCTACCGTTTGAACGACATGAAAACATTGACAGACGGACCGCTATTATGAAAAAGAGTAATCATATTTTGTTAATTATTTTTTTTATCAGAAATGTCCTATTCTGATCCAATGACTAAATTATGATCAATTCATCACATTTTGAGTCAATTTTTTTGTCATTAGATAATCATAAAGCACTGATCATCAATGACTACAAAATGATGAAAAACTGATTAACTTTTTACGTAAGGGCGCCTTTTTCAAAAACGTGGGTCCTTAAAGAAATTAATTTTAATTACAATTCAAATAAACATGGTACAATACTGAAGAAGAGAATAAAAATGAAAACTCTGTTTGGTCTCTTTAGAAAAATCTAAAAAGCAAGTGGCACTTCTAAGAGCTTAAAACACTAGCCTAATTATCCGTAAAAGGAGATTAATCAGAAGATGATATAAAGGTAACATATATTACTCTCGAAATGCAAAATAGTGGAAAAATCCTCAGATCTTAATAACAAAAAAGTTTAAAAATACAAGAAACACATTCTCCACAAGCCTACGATGAAAAATCTGGGGAAAATAAAATAAGAAAAATGTAATTCTACTAAAGAATAAGATAAAAAAATCTTTTTTTTCTGTAGGTGAACTCCCACAGTTTTATGCATAAATCAAATGAACCTACATTCAAATGTAAACATCAGAAATTCCCAATAATCAACTGTTTCTTATTCACATAGCCCTCTTCTCTGTCATTATTAAGCTTTAAAAAAACATAAAATTACTAAATCCTTACTTCAGCTTGCAAACTCTAGTTTAATGTAATTTCTATGCAAACTTAGGTCGACCAGACCTTAATACAAGATTTTTCGTTCTCTTTAATTACTTTACAAATAAATATAATTTAACAATTACTATCCTAAAATTATCTTCTGTCAATCAACCCGACGGATAATATCGATTATACGACGACTTTGTGTCAATCAATCACATACCGAATCAATCCTGATGGTTAATCAAATGACAAATAATTCCAACTTTTTTCTTCAAAAAAGTAAGCAAACTAAATTGGGTACGTCATCCTCCATTTGATGAAAGCTAAGTCTCGTAAGACGTTCAATTATCCTAATCGCATCAAACTTTTCGATAAAGCTGAACGTGTTCGTATAACGAGCTAAGAGAAAGTATTAGGATAAAAGGTGAGATTGGTGTGCGTCTGTCACAAAAAAAAAGATAAAAGTTCTGCTCCTTTAGAAAGATTGAGTAGAAAAAAATACAATTAATGGTAGAAAGGATAGAGCCAACTCATCAATCTACACTCGACCTCGAACGAGGCGCAAATACTAAGTGATTCACTCCCCTACATCTTCTGTTAGTCACTGTCAATCACTGGGTAACAAGGTAGAGCTGTCACCTTATTTTTTCCACATTACCATTGCTTTGCACACCTTTTTTACTTTTCCCTTACTCAATTTCAATTTCAGTCAGAACCTATTAGAGCTTAGACTGAAAAATGCCTACATCAGTAGAAAAAAAACTTTGATCTTATCCTTGATCTTATCTTTTTCCCATTTTACTTAATAAATACTACTTTACTCCAGAAATCTTTTTTTATACAAAAGAAACTTTTGTGTTAGATAGTTTTATTTATTACTGCGTTACTAAACAAGTACTGGACAACTACACTGTACGAATGTGATATATTTTCTCCAATTTCTATCCTAAAGTAGACCTTCGATTCTTATATTATATCAAATGTGTATTTTGAGATTCGTTTCCTTCCTGCACCCTACGATTTAACAGTGCGCCTGCACTGTGTCGTTTATTCCACATCCACACCAGCTGCAAGGAAAGGAAAAATAGCCAAGGCGAAACAAATGTGTGCATTTCCTTTTCGTAGTGAAATATTGAGCACTGCAAAGCTACTATTCCAAAAGCAGCAATTTTCTTAGTATCCCGCCCAAGACAGCAGGAATATTTTATCATGGGTTGTACATTCATATTGGCAGACTTCCAACTATCGAGTTAGTGGTATCTAATTGATGACATCACAAACTGAGGGCAAGTGTAAGCAAATAAGCAAGGCGAGAATTGCAATTTGTTGTACAAATTTTTCCCCAAGTTTTGTGGTAACTTTTACCATGTGTTTTTCTTTATTAAAAGTTTTGTAACACGTATGTGTTAATGAACTACAGCAAGTTCAAGATAGGGCAAGTTTACCTCATTTTAGTTCAACAAAGGTCAAACTGTTGGAAAAAATCTTCTTTAACCTCTTAATACACGCTTCATATTCATGACCCTACGAGTAAATGGCTCCACCGCTAGGGGAATTTGTTTTTCTCTAAAAACACATTTTCTTAACAGCTCTGAAGATGAACTCCTATAACGACGCAATCAATTTGAAGTTACTTCACATTACAAACCTGAAAATTTGAACTCAACCTACCGACTATAAGAAATTAAAACTTAAAGTAGACTAGTTTATACTAGAACATTTCATTCATTTATCAAACCAGGAAACATGCATTCAAAGCATTTTGAATGATTTTCATATCCTACATTTAATCCTACTTTAAATATCGTAAAAATGGATTTAAATTGCACCATATCCTGTTTTGTGGCTTCACGCAGCTACGCAAACACAAACAGGTAAAGGAAATAATGACATTTCAGGAGGCCATTGACAAAATATGTATTTAAGACGCTACACATGAATGTAAGTTAATTTCTAAAGTTAAGAGACAAAATCAATATCATGAACAATAGAGAAAGGTGTCATCTTCGTGACCTCTGGAGAATTGTATACATCAGCAGTAATTAATTACGACAGCAATTGCTGTCACGTTCAACAAACGAAATTGATTTATTGAGGTCAAGATCCTAAAAAATATAAAATCTTGAAAAATATTTCATTTCTAAAACAATTACCTAATAATATAATCACGTCTAATTTTAAGACTGTCAACAACTTTATCAATTGATGTTATACTGACTGTATCAATGTTTACAGACTGTACTAGCAGAAAAAAAATGACTTGTGTTGAGTCAGCAATAGAAAATTCAAGCAGTGAATTGACTGACTACCTATATAAGAAAAGTTATTTGACAAGCGACAGACAGTAGGCAACATGAACCCGTGTCATCTGTTATGTGTCATCTCTTTGGGCATTGCATTGACTATCGTTCATGCCGCAGTACTCACACGAGCTACAACACAGTCACAACTAACAATCGGAGCATTTAATATTCAAAATTTAGGTCCGAAAAAAATTGGAAACCAACAAGTTTACTCTATTATTATAAAACTCTTAAGTCGCTTTGACATCGTGTTGGTTCAAGAAATTGTCGACCGGCAAGAAGGAATCGCCGATCAGATTCTTCAGGAACTCAACCGGTTGGTAAATTTAATATTTTAGTAAAATGAAATGAAAACTTCCTTTTGAAGACGGAAACATTACGCTTTAGAGAATTATTTTTCTCAACTCTGCTGTTTGAAAAATTCAAATCGAAGAACCATAAAAGGATCACTTCTCTCCCATCTACATCAGTCATAATCACAATGAATGATAGTTTTTCCGTTTCTCAAAAGGGGGATTACACTGTGCATATCAAACGTTGTCAACCGATAGTTTTAAACTCGGTCAATTATTAATAAGTTGTGTTTAATTTTAGAGCAAATGGGAAGAATATTTACAACGTTGCACTAAGCCCCCGTATTGGAAGAAGCTTACAAAAAGAACAGTACGGCTTCTTCTATAGGTATTTTTTCTGCTTTACTTATTTCGTTTAATTAACGCTGTAATCTCCACATTAATTACACCCCAACCACTAATTACTCCGTAATTGAAAAACTAATATGGATAAAACTTTCAGAACGGACAAAGTTAAGGTGCTCAAAGAATATGTTTACAACGATAAAGAAAACCATTACGAGCGAGAACCTTACATAGTTACTTTCCAGCCTAGGAGCAGGGCAAGTAAGTAGCATGTTAAATCTTTAATCAATTTATTTTCCAGGTCCAACATTTCATTAAGTCTTTTCATTAATCTGTAACCAAATCATTAATTTCATTTATTTTTAATTCATATCTCTGGAATAGAATTATCCTAGCACAGGTTTAAGCTTAGTTCCAATTGCAGAAGGTCTAGCTAACTTCACTATGGTGGGCATTCATATTAAACCCAGTGACGCAGTAGCAGAACTGCAACAATTACATCACGTTGTTGAATCGGCAGTAGAAAACGACTCAGAGGTTGGTTGCTTTTTTTTAATGGGATTAGTACTATAACTCAATGAAATAAAAAAAACAAAATTCTATTTTTTAAGAACGTCATTCTTCTCGGAGATTTTAATGCTGACTGTGCTTTCGTTCGTAAAAAGTACTGGCCTACAATTCAATTGTGGACCGACGAAAAATACATGTGGTTAATCCCTCATGATGCTGACACTACTGCTACTCCATCGGATTGTGCTTACGACAGGTTTTAATATATTTTTACGATGTAAAAGTTTGAATTAATGTTTTGTTTTTGTATTATAGGATTATCGCAAGAGGAGAGGAAATTCAAAAAGCAATTATACCCGAAAGTGCAACGGCGATTCGTTTTGAGGAGGAATACCGTTTGCCTGAGGAATTGGTAAATTTATTTTAATTTATCCACACTTGCTTTACTCATTTAAATCTTCATGAGTGATTAATTCAGTTTAAACCCGAATAATCATGCGTAACTTATTAATTTTATGTAAATTGCATGAGTCCGTTTGTCGATAATAGCTTTATAATGATATTTCAAAAATCATTCTTCTCTAACTGAAATTGGTACTGGTTTCCTAACTCTATACGCTTTAAACTTGTTCCTGGGAGTTTGACTGGCTTGTTCAAATTAAGTTAAGGATGTGCTGCAAGAATTTGTATGGCACCCTCACTCTTGTATGCAGTCTAAACCCCTCACGCAACTTGTCGCACAATTTAATAAGCTCACTAGTTGTTGTGTGGCTGTGGTAAAATTTAATTTACTGCTCCCACAACAAACATTTACTGAAATCCTTTTAATTATTTTAGGAATTTAAAATACTCATTAACATAATCCTCATTCTTGAAATTTGTAGGCTCTACTAGTTTCTGATCACTATCCAGTGCAAGTAGACGTGGATTTGTCTAAACGTCGACAAGGATAAAAGAAACTGTATGGTATTGCACATTTTAATAAAGCGTTTGGTGCATAAGGTCTTTAGATTTTCTTTAACCTTAACCTTTCTTGAAATTAATAAAAAAAATCTTGAATTTCTGATTTTCCCCACATTTTTTAAAATGTGTGAATGCGCTTAATATTAGGTGGCTACATTTGAACAAAATTACCCCTCAAAACTACAAAGACACATTTTTATCAAACTATGAAAGAGGAATTTATACGCAATATTGTACAGGATCCGTGAAATAAATCTAAAAGACGAGGATTTAGAGGAGCCCAAGCTCATGAATCCTCTCCATCATTTTAGCGCTAGTGACATCTGCAGGCCGTCTCTTTGATTAATAGTTGCCCATGTCACGATATACAAGTTGATTGAGAAATAAATTGGCCAATTCCAACATGAACCTCTTTTCTTTCACGTTTTTGGGGAAAATAATATGGAAATGAGGATATTCATTACTAATAAAATTTTAGCATATTAAAAGTTCGAATATTAAATAAATCATACAGAATTAGTCCACCAAATTAGCCATCGTTGGTCGACCAACGAGCCCCTGGGTCACCGAAATCGACACTTCGGATTGAAAATTGTTACCAAGGAATGTTGATTTATACCAGTTTCCCACTCACTAGTCATCAATCCCCTATATTTACATTAATAACTGAATATATTTTACTTACAGTTGCGGCGCATGTGCTAGTAGAGAATTCTTAAGTAGAGTTTACACGCAACAGTTCAAGTCAAGCTAGTAATTCAAAAAGACAAATGTTCGTAAACAATTTTCTATTTTCAATTCATGAACTTATGCTTAACGATTAAACAGAAAAATAGGAATACAAAAAAATAAGAGAATAATTTATCACAGTTGAAAAAAACTCAGAATGAAGATAAAGGAAACAGAAAGCAGAAAGAAGACTGTAACATTTGAGATTTTGAAATTTGACAAATCCTTATACTAATATACAAATCGTATCATGTGGCACCTGAATCATTAAAAAATAAAAGCGCTTCTTTATAATTCTGAATTTCTGCTGCATTGTCATTTATATTTGAGTTGTCGTCGTCGTCGTCGTCATCATCTTCCTCTTCTTCTTCAGCAGATGGAAGTTCATCGATAAACTTGCCTAAAATAACGTTAACGTAGCATTAATTTTGAATTTTTATAAAAATACATTGAGTAAATACTTACTCAGATCAACATTCAGATTTAGCTTTGCATTGTTGACTTGATCGTCGTCCAAGTTAACGTCAGTCTGTAAAGTAACTTTCTATTCATATGTTCACACAGTAATATTGTCACTTAAATTACATCAACAACCAAAGGATCGGCTGAAGGAATTGAATCAGTGGCACTCCGTATTTTGTCCTCACGAATTTTGCTTTGTATGTGCATTTCTTCTATCTGAAATTTTTTAATACATTAATAGTACATTGTAACGCAAAGAATGAACATTATACCTTTAAACGATTTAACTGGGCTTTAAGGCGTGTTATTAAGTCTTGAATTAAACCAGCCTCTTCTCTTAAAAGTCGCATGTCAGCGAGATCCATGCCCGACGCCATTTTTCAACGAAAGTAAACAACGACGTCTGACGACAGTAAATACAACACACTTGTTGAAATAACGACGCTTATATTAATGTCGGTAAATGGGGAATGTTTATAGATTAGGGCGAGAAATATTATAAGTTATACTATATTGTAAGATATATTGTGATGATCCCAACAAGTTTTTGCTAATTTAACCGATTAATCATTCAAACCATCCTACTTTGAATGTTATGATTTAATTTTCATCATTTGCACAGTTGAATAAGCGGCATGTAAGTAGATTACAACATAAGGCAAAAGCTCATTGACTAATTCATCGATCGTGGACACATTATTTTGTATAGACTAAAATGCCAGGAACAAAGTTGATGCCGTTATACCTGGCCACATCTGTAAAACAACTAGAAGAACAGGCAAATGCGTCTTTGAGCAATGTTGCTAGATATAATGTGTGAGTACTATACCTTAAAATTTACAAATTCCGGTAATAATATTTCATGTATATTTTGTAGCGATAATTTATGCAAATCCGTTCAGAAAGTGTACAATCAAGCCGAAGAGTTTCGTAAAGAAGGAGATGAAGAGAAATCTTATCTACTCTTTTTAAGATACTGGGAATTGATTCAAAAAATTATAAATGCGAAGGAGTACAAGACTGATCGCGTAAGTTATTGAAGTAATTTTTTTTTTGTTATTTATTCCGATAAATGTAACTGTTTCACATGCAGAAATTTTACGAGTCTATGATAGGCGGTCAAAATGCTAAAACTGCATTAGATCATATAGAAAAGTTAAAATCTAGTTTGCAACGACGGTAAGGGCATTCCACGCAGAATGAATTCAGTTATAAAAGATTTATTTTTAGGTACGAGATAATGAGTGAAGAAAGACAAAGGAAGAAAGAAGAGGAAGAAGAATTATCGAAAAACTTACAAAAGATTCCAGAAAAAGAAAAAGATGCAGGAGAAATTTCAAACCAGAGTAATAAATATAAAGAGCAAATTTCGGAAATAAGTTCGAGTGGGTTGTTTTTTAAGGGGAATATTATATGTTTCTCACTTCTCTTTGTTTACAGATATAACTGAAAATAATGAAGTTACTATTTCGAGCAAACAATTATATAATTTAATGAACGATAACGTAAAAAAGGTATTAATTATTGATGTGCGATCGCAACAGGAATTTAATGATTCGCATATTCGTCATTCAACATGTTTCAATATAGATGAAAATGTAATTGAACCTGGGTAAAGATACATGTTTTGTGATAGTAAACTAAAATGTAATAAACAAAATCGTAGTTTGACAGGCCCAGCAATAGAGAAAAAATTGTCCCTTGAAATTTTACCATATTGGAAAGACCGAGTGAAAGCCGATTACATTATTTTGTATGATTGGTTAGGCAATGACAGAAACAAAAAGATGTCAACCTTGAAAATAGCTATGACAAAGGTTTGTTTAATATCTACTTATTTACCTCTTGATTCTGTAACTTATTGCAAACACATTGTTACAGTGGGATAATCGGGTCACTTTGAAACAACAACCTCTATATTTAGATGGAGGATTTGATACTTGGCAATTGCATTACCCAATGGTAACCTCAAAACGGTTACCCGTAGACGTACCAGAATATGTTAGGCCAACTGAAAACGAGCTAAATATTAGTTAGTTTCAGAAAAGGCGTTTTGTATTTAGTAGCGGTTAAATTTGTAAATGCAATTTTGCAGATGATTTCGATTATCCAGATCTTGAAGATTATTCACCAGAAAACAAGTCATCAGGTTCAGTCAAAAGTAATTCAAATACTAGTTTACAAAAACAACCAACAATTGACAGGGCGTACAAACCAAGTGTAATAAGGTACTCTTATCTTTTTTAAGAAACCAAGTACCTTTAAAATGTAATTTTCTTTTAGATTTCCATCCAGTCCTATCATTACAAACCTTGATCAATCCTTGATGCCAAATGGAACATCTAATTCCGACAAACCGCAAATAAATAGAGCTCTGAAACCAAAAGAATCGGATTTCTCTACGAATTTAATCAATACCCCAGAAGAAATGAAAAAATTGTTAGCTAAACAAGAAAAAGTTGCAAGTGAAAGTTTATCGATTGAAAAAGAAAGGTTTGCACTTGCATTTGCTAGTTTTTTAAACACACTCACACTCTTAAAATCTATTAGATTTGAGAAAGAAGAAAGCCTTAAAATGCTGCAGTTAAAACGGGAAAAGCAAGCAGAAGAAAGCATGCGTGCACAATTACAAGAGTTAGAGGAGGAACTGTTAGAAAAAATTGAAAAGTTAGAATTGGAAAAGAAGAAAAAAGTATGTATTTTATAATAAAAAAAAAAAAAAACCGCCGGAGTTACTTATTTACTTATTTCTTTGTAGGGAGAGGAAGAAAAGAAAATGAAGGACGATATTGCAAAAAGCAAACAGCTTATTGAAACGTTGACTAAACAGCGGCATGCAGATTTGAAGACATTTGAAGCTGATAAAGCAGACATAGAAAAAAAATGTACTGAAAGATTGCAACTAGAAAGGCAAACAGAGAGGTAAAAGAAATAAAAATTGTTATAATTCATTATTAACAAATAATTGACTAATATAAGACTGCGGCAAGAAAGAAAGAATAAAGAAAAGGATGTTAAAAAACCTAATGTCGGTAATAAAACTGACATTAATACCATCGTGGCCAGAACTGAATCTCCGAAAATACAAATGGATCATGCAGTACCTAAAACAGAATCAAAAATTGTACAACCAGGTAAAGAAAGTTCCATTTATGATTCAATACATACTTAACTGATTTTTTCTGCAGCTGGCGATTCCTATTACACCAAGTTAAATGATCATCCTGGAGAGAGAAGTGCCAGCGGAAACTCCTTACAACTATCTAAACCAAGTTTATCTCGATCTCACTCCTCTCCTAACATAGCCCAAATGATTTCTAACGAAGACGAAATAATTCGCACGCAGACTCCCCATTTTGACAGGGGCATTAAACCGTTCACCAAGTACGTGTTTAACCCATGTTAACATATCTTCATATTCTTTAATTTTTGTTACAGAACTGACCGAAAAATTCCGACCATAGCTCAACAACCAGAAGACTACAATGCAGCCAGAATGAGAAACTTGATGCCAGTGTACGGAAATCAGGTGGGTATCTAAATTTTCATTAAAAGCAGCTAATTAACTTGTTTTTGTAGGGGCGAGCATTGACTGGACTTAAAAATTTAGGTAACACTTGCTTTATGAATTCTATAATTCAGTGCCTTGCTCAAACAGCAGCTTTGGCGCGATATTTTATACAAGGACTTTATAGGAACGACATAAATCGGTACGCAATTAATACTATTGTATAAATAAATACCTGAACAAACGTTGCTGTAGAACGAATCCATTAGGTACTGGTGGAGAGTTAGCGGAAGAATTTGCAGTGGTAATTCGCGCTTTGTGGGCTGGTCAGTATAGATCAATAGCACCTAGGGACTTCAAAGTAAGTAGTTTGATGTTAAAAATTATAATAAACTAATTTTGCTTTACTGCAGAACACTGTTAGCAAATATCAACCAATATTTGAGGGCTACGAGCAACAAGATTCGCAAGAATTTTTACTATTTCTTATGGATGGGTTGCACGAAGACTTGAAAGAGGTAGAACGTGTAAAGAATAAGTTTTAAAGGATACACACCTTACTCTTTTGTAGGTTCAAAATAAAACAAACGAACCCAAATCATGCGATAATGAAAATCTTCCAGATGCAAAAGCAGCTGCTCAAGCATGGGAGATGCACTTACAGCGCAATCAGTCCTTGATTGTAAAATTATTTCAAGGCCAATTGAAATCTACTGTAAAGTGTTTACATTGCAAAAAACAGTCAGTTTCTTTCGATCCCTTCCAATTTTTATCACTTCCTATTCCCTCTGGAAGTAGCTCTCGTTTTACTTTGAAGGTATTGTAATAAAATTCCCCATGGGAACAAACTATCTATCTTATAATCACTATTAGGATTGCCTGGAGCTGTATTTAAAAGAAGAAAAAATGGCGGGAGCGGATAAATGGAATTGCCCAAAATGTAAAGAACGGAGAGAAGCTGTGAAGAAGTGTGACATATGGAAATTACCGCCAGTGTTACTAATTCATTTAAAACGGTCTGATTTTAAAAGTGTGTTACTAATAAAAGGATTAATTCAATTTTTGGAGTATAGGTTTTCCTTCGAGGGCATGTGGCGTAGAAAGTTACAAACTCAAATTGATTTCCCGCTACAGGGTCTAGATTTTAGGAGTTATGTTAAAGATACAACGGCACGGTACCTGTGTTACAACTTATACGCCGTATCCGTAAGTGATATATTCGCGTTAAAAAATGGCATAATGTAAATTTATCGTCGTTTCTATTTAGAATCATTACGGGACAATGGAAGGAGGCCATTGTAAGCTTAATTTAAAATTTTGAATCTAGCATTTCATTAATGGTTATCATTTAGATACTGCTTACTGTAAAAACAGTGAAAATCAAAAATGGTACAAGTTCGATGATCATGAAGTGTACGAAATGGGCAGTAGCGAAGTTAAGGTAAATTATGTATAATTCCTTTTCTTAAGAAACCTCTTAACTTTTAAAACGTTTTTTTCAGTCGCCAGCGGCGTATATTCTATTCTACACCGCCGATAATTTTCGAGCGGGCCCACTAAATGAGTAATATGAAGTATATATTTTTAATTTCACGTGGTAATTGTAAATAAACCGATGTAAATTATTACAAACCTAAAGAAATTTTAAACCGCTCAAAGCAGTATTTTCTCTTAACCTTGTTGTATTTAAATTTATTATTCAACTTATTTTTTGAAATATTTTCTGTTTATATGCTTAGGAGGCAATTGGTAAATAAAGAGGTTTAAATTTACTGCTTTACTTCGTCACTGTATGATTAATCTTGCAAAATCTTTTTAAAAAAGTTCTATAAATTTATTTTTGTTTGTGATTCAAACAATTTTTTAACTACGACTTTTATAAATAGACTATGCGTATGTAGAGTAACACCTGTGAAACAATCCTAAGTTGTTATTGTCAAAAAAATCACTGCACAAAATACGCATGGTAAATAAGACCCACTGCACTGGTGGCAAACCAGACAGAGCAAACCCACCAAGTCATAAAGCCAAATAAACCTCTAAAAAATGTTGTGGATAATACCCATCTCAAGTGATTTATCGTAAACGGTGTTGTTTCGTTTAGCGGAGGCATCGGCTGATTCGAACTGTCTATCATTTCTGTACTAATGTAACTGCCCCAAGAATAATCACCTAAAATAATCTTTGTTAATGAGGATTTTTAAATTATATAATACGATGTTAGTCACCTAAAGTCTTTAAGATTAGTGTGAAACTAAGGCACAGAAGTAACGGTGCAACGTATTGCAATGCTACTACACACAAGTAATAGAAAACTCTTGCTACCTAGGATTTTCAGAATGAAAGTTATAATTTAAACTTTTGAATATTGAACACTTACTCTCCTTTGTAACTCGAGACTGTTGATTTTCCCAGCTTCTTTTTTAAGCTCTGTCACACGATCATGCGCCATATTTAAATAAGATTGTAAATATTGTGGCATTAAAAGAAATCTCAAGACAACTACAGAGACAATCGTTATAAGTCGTGTAGTTTCAAATGCATTGGAAGACATTCTGCGAGAAAAAACTTTTTTAATTGAATGTTTTAAAATTAAGATTGTAATTTTAACTTACAGCACTGATGTCGTGCCTGGAAACACGTGACGAGTAAAGTAATCTCTAGAAATAGGTTTAATCCATAACATACTGATGAGGAGAGGTGAAATAAAACTCATGTGAAATATAAGTCTGAAAGAAAAAATATTTTGTGACTTGGTAAAATCCTTTTTCCAAAATAAGGCATGCATTACTTAAGAGCCGGTCTCTCCATACAAAATCTAAGTGAATCATGATGCATTTTGGCCAGTCGAATACCAGGAAACGTTAAGAACGCTCCAGTTATGCCACTGAAAATGGCTAATTGAAAGCGAATTGCCATGACAGCAGTTTTCGTACTTATCTCACTAAGGTGAAATACAAAAAAGTCAAAATTAGTAATGATTCAAAAAACTTAATTATAATTTCAACCTTGATGTTAAACCTAAATGTTTGGCCAAGATAGCTATATTTTCTGCATATTTAGTTAATGCTTGTTAAAAATAAAAATATAAAAAATCAAACAAGTAATTAAAAATTTCTACTGTGCAGTCATTACCTCTTTCTAAAGCAAAGTCAAAAACATTATCGCTCATGATTAAAATAACCATTGACAAAACAAAAAAGAAAAACCCAGAAGTGACGCACATGGCTCTTTCACCCCCTGATTCGTTTCCGCGAAAATACAGAGCAGTGACAGAAAATAAAACCTTACTGACCATGAGTTAAATTAAATAATAAATAAATAAATAATGATTTAAATTAAAGTACGTGCAATGAAAGGATACAATGCAAACAAGAGCACAAGAAAACACCACAGTACGCTTAAGTTAGTTTCATCCTTCACAGGAAAGAACGTGTAGTAAATCTGTTAACAATAAGATTATATCACGTAATTTCTTCCGAGATATTTTGAAAAAATATTTACTTCAGTCAAGATATAAACCACCACTGTACAGGCAGAAAAGTCCACCAGCCATTGATAATCTGGATAGAAATGCAATTGAATCACATCAATAGGTTCCACTTTTGCAGATTCTAATTGTATATCAATTTTTCGTGGAACCATGAACGTTTTATCATTGTCACCTTCATCTAACCCATTTTTCCGTCTATAAAATAGAATTTTGATTGGAGATTTATTTAAAAACCCATGAAACTGCTTACAAATTTGACTCTTTCCCTATATTTTTTCGTTTTCCTTTTCCACCGTGAGATGCTGCACCTGATAAACTCCTTAATTCTTCATCAGTTGGATGCAAAAACCTTACCAAACTGCAACAAGTACTAATTAATTTTATACCCAAGAATAATCATAAATTTTAACATACTTTCTACATAATAACCACCGAGCAGGTGAAAAATAAGGTGCTAATTTTTGTAAAAAGCTTGCCATCACCATCGTGATGACTAATTGAATCCCTAAAAATGCCTGGAATATATAAATAAATGAAGAACATGAGTAACCATTCAACTGTTTCCATTTATAAAGTAACTTACCATTGATATTTTTTATTGCTGACTGTACAAATGCAACTTGACCTTAATTCTGGTTAAAATTAACAGCACTCGTATTTAAAATTGGTAGTAGGGAACCTGGCTACCCATACTCGTACAAGCTCCATGCGTGATCACCAAGCATCCAACCACGCAGCTTTTGTTTTGAAATTAAACCAATAGAGGGCACGAGTGAAATTTTTGATGACGTCACCATATTGTTGAGTAGCGAAGCAAATCTTGCTTTCACATAAAAATAAAAAACACAATGACTAAAACATGTTTTTTTTAATCAACATAATCCTCCTAACAAACACTAAACTTATGAACAAGGAAGCAAATGGATAATACCACAAATATGATGAAGATAAAAATACTGTCATTAAATGAGTACAGCAAATGCAGAACAAAATCACAGTTTAGTAAATCGCAATATCAGTTCGAAGAATGTCATTAATGCTGTCATGCATCGATGCCTAAGAGGCACCCGCGCGTAGACCACAGATGAGCACTCACTCGTTTCATTTCAGCGCGATGTGAGGCTTTGATCACGTGACCATGCGGACGGCAAGGTTTCTTCCGGCTGTCCGTAACACAGTTGAGGAAAGTCTGGTAAAAATATTTCATTCATTAAAAAAATGCTAGGGTACTTGTAAAAATATAAATTAACGAAGCAAAGTATATATTCTTTTTGTGGTTGGACCTCTAATTAACATGAAAGAAAATAATATGCTCACAACGTAGAAAAAATAAACATACCTCTCGAAGGCGGCATTTATCTTTGTATGGAACTTTTCCGTCTGGACCTTGACGTTTGCGTAGTTTCGAAATAAAATTTCTCCCACACTTTCTTACAGCCTCGGAATGACAGGTTTTTGCTGAGTAGAAAGGGGGAAAAATATTAAAAAACCCACAATGTAAATTACGCTTAGGTGTCGCAACGATTGCGTCATAAAGATTTAATTGAAGGAAAATCCGAGTGATATTAGAGAATATTGATTTTTAACCTTTCCAAAGACGGATGTAGTTATAAAATTTCTTTTAAATGATGAACTTACTTTCGGGTGTGTAGCTAACAAGTTCCGCATTGCATTTATTTTTTTTATTTTTTCTGTTTTAATGTTAAAAAAGAAAAAAATATTAGTTAAAAATTAAATTTTTTATTCTAAATGGCTAACACTGACCTCCCCTTATTTTTGGTTGGTTTGTCCACTGAGTTAGCATTGTTTGCATTTTTCCTTCCACGACCTCGCCGATTGTTATTGTTCGCATCCGTAACATTTTCATCCTGATTTGGAGACGCCGCGGCTACTACGCTCAAGAGCGCAATCAGGAATAGGAACCAAATATTCAAGCGCATTGTGCTGTAAACAAAGATAAAGATAAAAGTGTCAAAGGCGTAATCAAGGGGTGTTATTTACTATTTCCTGATATAACTCGAAACTTCCAAGCCCAAACTTATATATTTTTATTATACTGATATTTTTTCCCCAGAAATCATGAATTGATATTGAATGGAACGCTGACTCTCCCAAATTTCAACAGTACTTGTTCCTTCGAATAACAGCATTCTAGGAAATTGAACACATAAAACTTCCTACCGTCCAAAAAAGCTGTAAAATCTTAAGTGTCTTCTGTTATTAACCAAAGAATGCCACTTTCTGTGCGAGAAATAAAACGGCGTCTTCCAGGAAACTCCTCACACAAGAAAAAGCTGTAAATCAATACAAGAACCACTCAAACCAGACCGATAACAGGTACTACTGCCCTAACTTGCCCGTTTCTTTCCCAAATTTCAATAAAGTCAAGTCCACTAGTCAAAGTGGACTATCCCATTCTTGCGAGCGAAAACTTGATGGCGTCAAAAGGTAAATGAAAAGGCGTCTCTCAATACGTGTCGCCCCAGACTGAGAATGTGAGTCAGAGGAGTTTCCCCACCCACATGAAAACGCGATCTATTTTTGAGTTGAGTGTTTCTCGGTGTTTCATTTGTTTGTATATAGGTGTGAAAACCGTAGGGTAAAAGTCAATGCCATGAAAAATTAGTTGTAGGCGTAGTGTTACGCACTTAACGCCTGGGGGCAAGTTAAACCTGTTGGGGCTTCGCTTCACTTAACACAAGCAAACAATAGTCTGAACTCAATCAAAACTACAGTTCTTTATTGCGATTGATGTTGATTAAAGCTGAATTTGCAGGAAATTATTGGTTGACTAATGCAAGGGGTTGTCTAATTGCATGAACCGAGTTTATATAACGCCAATAAAAGATTTCTTTATGTACAAAAGTTAAAGAGTTGAAAATTTCTCGAAATTTTGACTTTTACTCCAGATTCGGGATTTAATTACAAACTAAAGTTGTATGACTTATCATCAACATTATAAAACTGAAAAACGAAATTCTCATTAAAAAGTCGTTTTCATTTGCCAATTGCATAAATAGGATTTATCAACTTGAAAAAGCTAAAAAATAAAAGTGGGAAAGTTTTCACCCAAGAACATACCTGCTTTAAATGCTTGACCTGTTATCCATTCTGTCTTGTTGATTTCACCATTGGAAGACTGACAGTGAGAAAAATGATGCTCTTCTGTGAAACTCATGCGCTTTTATGTCGCGCAATGAGCCAACACGCGGAGGCCAGACTTAACTACCACCAGCGCTCGCAGTGGACGAAGTTATAAATTTGAGGTTGATAGTACAGAGTTTCACGCCCACACGTGTTATTCAAGAGAATTTTTTTTATTTTTGTTGGTATGTGGTTCTGCGTCCAGAACTGACCTTGTGTGCTCTACTAATCTAAAAAATAAAAATTTCAAAGAAAGGTTGGTATATAAGGTTTTTTAACGATATGTTATTAGACACAAGAAATTGAGTAAGGTTTTTGAAAGTTCCCAGAAAAAAATTACCAAATTTTGGGAAAGAAGAAGAAGAAAAATGAATTATGTATGTACACGTATATTATACGAGAAGCAATATCATATCTCTGCTAATAATCTAGAAGAAGTAAAAAAAAAATTATTAATTAAAATTTTCAATCGATAAACTACTCACAATACCTCCGAATTATTTGCATCCTTGTTTGCACTGTAATTCTTCTTACTTACGCCAGATAGCAGCACTAGATGGTGATAGGGTGATAGGTAAAGGTATCGCAGATGCCATTGCATTCCAGTTGTAAACACACACCTATTCTGTATTCAACCGACTTAATATCTAACAACAAAAACAGTTGAACGCATTATTGTCAATTAAAATCCACGATTAAAAATAAAATAAACACAAATTTTATTTATATATTTTACAAATATAATCTATTATTAGGAATTATTACCAATTGCATAAAATTAATTTTTTCGATCATCAATTTCTTTGGTACAAGCCGCCTTTTCTTTTTTTTAAGCCATAGTCGGCCATGATGGCCTGTAGAAATCCTAGCTGAATGTTGGATTTTCCCGATCAAAACATTCGCATAAAACCAGCAAACCTTGCCTAAATGTATTCAAGAAGGATCGATGAAACACCCCTTCCCACTCTCTTACAAAAAACAAAGCGCTTAAAAAAATGCTACTAGACCACATTTTTTAATTTGAATTAATGATATGCGAAAATGGCTCTTGAAATATGTCAACTAGAAAGGATTAATGGCAACCATGTGCACTTCCCTTCAGTCGGTGTAAAAGCTGCAGCTGCCGTAATGGCAATGCTGTGTAGAGGGGCTTCCGCTATTGGACATGAGCAGCGAATGCAGGCCTTGCAGGCTGGCGAATGTGCTCGCGTCTGCGGCCCCGCCAACTCTTTTCAACATCAACTCGAGTGCATAGAGCGAGCCAATTCGTTTTGTGGGTGAAGCATGGCAATGGGACGCCATTTGCCGTCGCCACGAATACGAGAACAGTCTCACCTGGCATTCATTTTATAGTTAATTTATTTTCCATAAATAGTTTTTCGCGATGGTAGAATTAGTTTGGGCGTGATAGGAGATGACTGTGATAATTCTGATCTCATCCTCCGTAGAAATTTTTTTCAAAGATGGCCGAAAATGAGGAAGATAAAAGAAACTCATCTCCCACAAACGGTTGGTTCAAATTTTCCCCCCCGTTCTTAACCCACAACTGGATGACTGGAAAGTTGAGGGGTAAGCTCTTATTCATTTTTGGTGTTAATAGTGTGTGCTTGGTAGGTACTTGTATTTTTTTTCAAGAGATTTGTAGAAATTTTACAAATCTCTCAACATGGCGGTCGCTGTCTTTTCAAAGTAGTAGTCACGTGACCTGATAAAAAGGTTGCTAAGGAACAAAGAACGTTTCTTCCGGAAACCGCGTTTCAATACATTCTGAATATAAAATGGCGTTATTTTCTGCTAAATCAGATTTTGTTAAAATAAAAATTAATAAACATCTCAGACTGAGATATTTATTGAAAGTTTATTATCTTAAATTAAGCAAAAATACCTGTATACAACGTACAACTGTTTATATATTTAGAATAAATCGGTTCTGATTTTTTCAAAATGGAGTTCTTGACTTTTGGTTCTTTCTGTTTGTAAATAAGGTTTAAAAACTTGAAGCCATTCAATATTCAGTTTTACCAAACACGGGCAAACCTATACCGTTCGAAATCTTCAGAATAACTGAAACAGCTTTCTTTCTTAACATTATCTTGTCTGCTTGCTTCCGAATTGATGACGTGTGTGTGGCCTACGTCATCGATGACCTCAGCGGTTTACGCTGGAGAAGCTTGTGATTGGTGGATTTTGAATGGCTCATGAATAATGAATAGCCCGCTCTTGTTGAAGCCGCATAATTGGCCAATGAGTAGACCCCTCTAAGGAGAATTGCTCTTGCCGCGCTAAGCGTTGTGGCGATCTATCGCTTATTATTCTTGCGATTGTGTGTGAAGCAAGGAGGATTCTCTCAACCCTGGCTCCCAGTCAGGCACGAACCGAAGACATGGAGAAAAGAATCGAGCTGGAAAAGCGGGGAAGGAATCCTGCACAGGTTAGCGGCTAATCATTTATTTCTATTTCATCAAAGCGGAATATTTTTTCGAAACTTTTAAACTGGAGAAAGTGTGAGATGCCGAGTGCTGCCATTAGTTGGCCCATCACATGTTGGATGGCAACTACATTCTTTTTTTCTGCATCTAATGCGCGTATTTTTCTTAATTGGCTGTTCTGAAAGCCTTTATTTGTCAATAACTAGACCAATACACGAATTTAGCAACTTGTTTTGTAGCTAGATGACTGTTGTCACCAACTTAGAGCGGTGTTCGGCATTCCCTTTCCGCCTCTGCTTGGGAGCCGAGAAGCGCGTGTTGTATATGCTTCAACATGGCCGCCAACTTTGCCTGTTTCTATCGAACGAAATGTATCTTTTAAATATAATGTACCCCTTAAATTTGCCATTTTTATTCATCATATCGCTAAAAAGTAACAGAAAATTTCTTTTCCGGCACTTGGTTTTATTTTCCCGCCCCATCTAAAAGTGTGCAGTGTGTGACCTATTCACTTACAATAGGATCTTAAAACGTTTCATCGACGTTCGAATTCAGAATATGGTTGCCTAAAACCTACTTAGCGACACGAAACGTTATTTTCCCATCAATATTTAGACCAAAAGTAAAATTTAAAAATAATTAACTTCCTAGTTTCTATAAGCGTGACCATCCTTGTGTGCTATCCACAACTGGCCTCCATAATCTAACATGGAGGCTGTGTTTGAATTAACCATGTATTCACTTGCCCCAAAAAGCATAATGAAAAATATTTTGTAAAAGAAATTTCATCAAAATAATCTAAATAATCATTCGACTGACATGTAACTTAAAAAAGCGAGAATTTTAAAAACATGTTGAATGTGAATTCGCTCCTAGGAACGTAAAACTGGGCACCGTACCGCCGCCATGTTCCAACTGCGTGTCAAAATTTTCTTATTCACTTTGGCATTTTCAATTTAACTATTTGACAACAGTTCACACAACGAAAATTTTTAAAAGTGATTTGTTTAGACGTACTGCCGGTTGACTGCAATTACTTTCCAAGTTGGCGCCTATTTTCCTCTGTGTAGAGGCCATTCGGCATACTTGGGTTTCATAATATCGTGTATTTCAATCAACCGTAAATAGAAATTGCAAAAAGATTGCGCTAATAATTATTAATCGGTTTAATTTGACTAGTTGGATTGGTTAAGGTATTTTGGGAGGGGGCGTCTGATCAATTAATAAATGGACGGCACACAATGAAATTACCAACTCGAAAAGGAATGATGCTGGTATGGCCGCCATTTTGGTGGGTGCAAGGTTGTTGAGGGAAGAAAGCCATGTTAAATAAAAATTTTTAGGAAACACTGTGGACTGAAATATGTAGCCCAGTTGTTTGCATGCAGTCTTCGCTGTGCAAACTTACCCAATAGTCTTATTTATTTTGGTTAATTACAATTAGTACTTGTAAAATGGAGGAACCCGAGCTGACTGCGATTCTTTGTTCCTTAGCTTGCGAGCGAATGAACGTCATCGCGCACTTCAATGACCAAGCACACTTTTCGGTCTTTTTGTATGGTTGAAGCTAGTTATTGTAAATTTAACGATAAATTTAAGGTGAAAAGTCATGAGTAATATTATTGGTAATGATACTGGGAAGAACTAGAAAATAATATTGATATTTTGAGAGAATAAAGTGAATTTGGGTCACGTGACGAATGCAATGCTGATCCCGGACTTGAAATATGTTAATGAATAGTTCCCGCTCTTTGTTGCACATGTGGTTAGGCGTAAGTCGTGTAGCAGACGACAGTTAAATTTTGGCGGACTTATATGAAATTTAACTTTTTAAATTTTTTTTCCTCAGATCAGAGAACTAAACTTGGACAACTGTCGGAGTACGACGATTATTGGTTTAACAGATGAATTTGTAAATTTGGAATCGCTCAGTCTTATCAATGTTGGGCTGACAAGTTTAAAGGGATTCCCCAAATTGCCAAATTTGAAAAGGGTAAGTTTCTAAAATAATAGTAATTATACAATATTTAAGCAATAACTATTTTTTGTTTTTAAAGCTGGAATTAAGTGACAATAGAATTCCTGGTGGCTTAAATTTGCTTCATGGAAGCCCGAAACTAACGCACCTTAACCTCAGTGGTAACAAAATCAAAGATCTTGAAACATTAGATCCTTTGGTAAGAATCCTTTTAAAATTTTAGACTTTAAATTAATCTATTGTGTTACGAACTTTTAGAAAGAATTCAAAAATCTTAAAAATTTGGATTTATTTAATTGTGAAGTGACAAGCATAGAAAACTACAGGGAAAAGGTGTTTAACTTGATCCCAAGTTTAAAGTATTTAGACGGGTATGACAGAGACGATAAGGAAGCAGAAGATTCAGAAGCTGATGAGGAAGACGGTAAGTCGCTATTATAATTTTGTTATTAGAAACTATTAGTAAAAATCAATATTGACTTTTTTTACAGGAAATGAGGAAGACGAAAATGATGTTGATGGTGAAGATGATACAGAAAATGACGATGGTGTATCGGATGAAGGTAATGTATCGAATGATTTAATGTAAGATGCAAAAGTGACTTACCTGGTTAATGTTCTAGATGACGACGACGACGATGATATCGACGTTGAGGACGAGGAAGATGATGGTGATGAAAATGAAGTAGACGAGGATGAAGATGACGAAGGCGAGGAGGTTGGTCTTGAACATCTATACAAGTCAGATCTTGAAGTTAGTAAAGGTTGTCCTTCAGTTTTATGTTGCTGTAGAAAAACCAGATATGCAAATGAAAGATTTTTTTTTTCTAATATGAATTTTTTTAAATATTAGATTTTAAATTAGAATGCATATCATAAGTTTGTCTCGAGCAACTTCCTACATTAGCTTGTTAGGTGGGAATAAGTCATTTGGGACACTTGAGAAATTGGTTAAATTGTGAGATATAGGTAGACTTTTTTCAAGATTTTGCTGCACTTTTGAATCGTACAGAAATCAGAACTTTAAAAGGCGACACTTGTTTTTTTTTGTTTTTTTCAAAGGATGATAGTGAAGAGTTTGAAGGTGGTGAAGGAGAAGACGATGATGATGATGACGACGACGACGAAGAAGTAGAAGGAGGTAAGTTAATTGGTTTGTCCTGCAATATAGATTTAGTTTCATATTACTCACCTTATTATATTTTCTTTTAAGATACGCCCCGGGGTAAGAAAAGAAAACACGAAGAGGAGGAGGATGACTAAAATATTAAGGCGGCTCTAACGAACTCTTGTATCTGCTAAAACCCATTTCCATTGTTAAAACTGAAGAAAATTGCAAACATCATAAAGCCAAGTTGACGGTGATGGACACCAGAATTTTGAAGCTGGCCATTATTCTGGATTGTTATACATAAACAATCATTTTTAAAGAGATACTGTCTTCAACTGACAAATCTTGGCACTAAAGAAAAAAAGTATATATATATAAAAATGTTTACAAAAAATGTTCAAAAAAAGAAAAAACAAAAAGAAATAGTCCAGTCCTGTCCCTCACTTGTAACGCGGGTGCCTACTTTATGATAAAATAGCTAGCCCACGAAATCAGTTGCCACTACACCACTTTTGTAAATACGTTCATTCATTCTTAAATGCTGAGCGAGTTTTCAACATTTATGCCCAATCTTCTTTGTGATCAATTTAAGTGGGTTCGTCATCAAAGTTTTTTTTTTATATATATATATAAAACTTCATTAAAGAATTTTAAAATGTATCTCGTTTTTACGGAATCGAGTCAGCTTGGTATGAAAACTACACCATCATCGTGTTTTAGATGAATTTGCCAGGTGCCACAAGATTGTGCTAACAATATTTGCATTTTGTTTCATTTTTTCCCTTCACTTCATGCTCGTTGAAATGCAATAGCCATTGCCAAGCCATTGTAGATAAACGAAATCTTACCACTGCAATTTGTTTAATTTCTTTAACTACGGTTTTGGCTATTGAATTTACTTGCCAGCAGGTTATTTTTAAAAAAAAAAAACTCATGAGTACCAAGTTCAAACAAAAGTTTAAAAAAAAAAAAAAAAAAAAAAAAGATCATTACCTGCTATGCACTGTTTGCCATGTCGGACTCATTGGCACGTTTTCATAGTTTTCAGCAGTGTATGTCCTTTCTGTTAATAAATTTATACAAAAGTCAAAATGAATTAATTCATTCAATAGCATAGTTGCCTGCTTTTAATTTTAATCCTGAATACATTAGCTTTCCAGTATGTTTTATGACCTATTTATGATAAACAATTTTTTGCAATCTCACTGGACAAAATAGTACTAGTGAATACAATTCTTAATAGATGCAGCTATTACAAATGCACTTATATTCAATAACTGAGGCACTTTTAAGAATTGCATGTAATTAACTGAATGAGAAGCTGAAAATAATCTAAATGATGTATGACTTAATAGAGCTTATTGATTTGATACACTGATTTAACTTATATACAACTTAAGTCTTCAGATTTAAAATTTTATAATAAAAAAAAGTAAAAAGATTTAATTATACCCAATGTACAGACTTACTTTAGAATTTAAAAAGAAAATTCGAAAAATATATGTTAATATGACTAAAATAAATTTAGCCTGAGACATCAAGTAACTTATAATATTTATAACACTTAATTCTGAACTTGCGTAATCCCATTCACTTGCAATGTGCTGTGACAAGCTTGTATAGAGTAAGAAAAAGATTTGTGTAAGACACTGATTTTAACTGAACGACTCTTTTCATATTGGCAGTAAAAATAAAATTAGGCACCAGTTATTTCATTTGTGATTTGTCACTGTTGCAGTGAAAAAATTAGGCTTTTAGCGGTTAGCACACGATTGATTTGATTTGTGTCTTGGAAATTTGCCAGAGCTAGTTTCACCAGGGTCTTTGATTTTGTAAATTTAAGCGTCGCAGTTGTTCTTCGAGTTCTCTAATCCTATGATCTTTGGATTGTAGCTCTTCTTTTAACGTCTTTATTTCGTCTAAGTGGTTTGTATAAGCTCGTCGTAACTGAAAGAGAAGATAGAATTAATAATCTATTTCATTTTGGGGAACCCATTAAATCCTTATAAAGCCCTTAAGTCATCCTGAACCAGAATCTAACTACCCCTTAAAAGTCTACATGGCCAATCTTAGCCCTTACTTCTGCCTCGGTTTTTGGCGAATTGAGTTCAATGATTTCAATGTCTTTGTCATCGTGAAGCGTGATGAATGTCGCTGTGGGCAACTTGTGAGTAGTGACAATGTCACACATCACTACACCATTCGATGTGTGATTTGTTGTAGTCTTTGTTGAAAGATTGCCCCACATTTGCTGAATTTGATGAAAACGATTGCCCAAACCATCCAGAGTATGACTGCACAAAATAAAAAATAATAAACTAAATCATAATACCAAAATGCCTGAAACTCTACCGTTCTCAAAAAAAAAAAAAAAAATCAAAATAAAAATAAAAATAATAAAAGAAAAAAGGATCCCCCTCCAGACATAGAAAAGAGTTTAATCTCACTTATTAACAGGACTTGGTGAACGTTTTGGAATTTCCCGGTAATCGGGTTTCGTTTCCTCTGAAATGAACATGAACTTCTTCTCATTATTACGATCTGATGTAACCAAAGTATTGTCATTTGCTTTGTAAATCACTGGTTTGTGGGTCCTGACTACCATTCCGCTCTGAAACACATTAAATTTTTATTATAACCTCCAGTTAATTAGATTAATAGTTGAATACTTTGAGTGATATGAGAACTGGATTTCTGCTTTTTCCATTTAACCATTCTTCTGCTGTCAATGAAGGCGTTGGAGCTGCTGTATCAGGATACAGGTCGTCCTGAAACTGTTCTGACTGCAAACATCGAACAATTTTAGCAACATACTTTGTTACACAATAAAACAGAACCTTTCTTGGAACAATCATTGATATTGGCTCACAAACGCCTTTCATCGCATGTAGTTTATAAAACCGATACACTTCACACTGAGCCACATCTAGACCTCTCTTTGGCATCACTCCTAATCCACGTTGTGGAAATCCAGACAAAAACTGATTCAAGTAGTGCACATACGGAGCTTCGTTAACTACTTCGTAGTACCGAATGTTCCCGTCACCCTGCACAAGAATCAAAATTACACGAATTCATATTAAAATATGTCAAACTTACCTTTCCAGCTAAATAAACAATTTTTGTATCAAAGTCGTAATAAGGAAACAGAACCCCAGAAGAGGAATCGATATTTTCTATCCGAAGTGGTTTCGACAAGTCTTTCTAAATTTTTTTTTTAAATGAATATTTTTAACTAAACACATAGGACAGTCATACTTGCGACCAGATTGCATATTGTCTGTCACTGTAACGAGAAAATCCAGTCGTGAATAACCGACCAGAGTCACCCAGAAAAACAACTTTAGATGCTTTCGTCCCACCATGGGACGGCCCTTCCTAAAAAAATCATTAAAACTTAACATATTTATAAACAATCATCTATTAACGTCGCAGATACCTGGAGAACCCGCCCGGATCTTGGTTCAATTATACGCAACACTTTGTCTTTACATGTAGTTGCCAATAGACTGCCATCGCGATTAAAAGACATGGAATGAACGACGTCAGGATGACAGTCGATCAAATTAACAGCTTCTCCTTTCCCAATGTTCCACAAAATTATCTACAACAAAAAAAAGTAATTATACTAAAGCAGTAACCTAACAAAATCAATCTTACCAAATTATCAAAGCCAGCACTCAACATAATATTCTCCGCCGTTGGATGCCACTCCACATATCCAACCCGACGTTTGTGTCCTTGCAAATTGACGAGCCATTCGTTCAGGTTACTCTTTAACCCTTCATCAGGAATGTACCACAGTTTAACCTATTAGAAAATATGCAATCAACCACCGGCACTTCCCTAAAGATTTTAATCATCCGGTTCGTACCGTGCAATCATCTGAACAGGACGCGATCACGTTATCATTAAAAGGGTTCCATTTGATATCGAGAACGGGTCCCCTGTGTCCCGTAACCTTGCCCGCATTAATGTCGACTCTTCCAGTCTGTCAATTAATAAAACAAGGACAGTTATTAAAGCGCGACAAACGTCCGGACTTCAATGAATTCACTTACCCTATCCAACGGCAAAACCAGAAACGATCCACCACCTGCAACTTCGGTCACAAACGCAACAAACTTGGGATTAACGGCGCAGAAATGACTGTCGTGCGCATTTTTCGTGATTTTGATATTTTCGTAGCACTGTTCTTTTTTTATCGGATGGCCGTATACGTGCCGAAATTTTGAACTTCGGACTCCTCGAAACGGCATCTGGACAGTTTGAAAAGCAAAAATAAGTTTCGTTTTATACAATTGATAAAAAACAACGGAATTTGATCCCTACATTGCTACAAATAATAACAAACAGAAAAGGTCACTAGTCCATCGTGAAAGCTTTTAAGCAAAATCATAATGTAAATAATAGATTAAAATAAAAAATATACCTGCGCCACTGGGGTGGCCATGTCACCCGTCACGTCGGCTGGCATCAACTTAAAATTTCAGCTGGGAGAGGAGACAAAAAGAGGAATTGAAGCTCGTTTTTAATGCATAAGCACTTCATTCAGCTGGTCTCAAATAAAAAAAAAGAGAAAAAATAAATCAAAATGACATGCGACAACCCTGAACTAATTTCCCACAACATAACAAAGAGGAAAAAGCAAACTCAGAATTGAAAAAAAACTTACAAACTGAATTAAATCCACCTTGTTTTGTGTGTGTAAAAAAAATTCACCACGGTTAAAAAAGAAAAAGAAGAATTTGCTGTGTATAAACACCAAAGTGCTCTCATCACTTGTTTTAATTCTGATGCATGCTTGGCTGCACACAAATATGAACTCAAACGCATCGCTCTAGCACTAATTACGTTAAGCAAGGTCCAGACTCTTACGATGAATGAAGACCACTGACCTTCCATTCAAAACTAGCCTGACCATCAATTAAATGAAAACCTCAATTTATCTATGAAACTTTATTGCGATTTAGTGTACTTACATAATTAATGAAAATCTTGGGGAGACATTTAAAAAATTTTCTAAATGTCAAATTCAATTAGAATTGGAGCGTGTAAATGCTCCCCTCTTTGTTTCATTGTATTTTAAAAACAATGTCATAAACTACAGCTCACAATGTTTTCTTAAAATTTTCAAGAACGAAATCCCTCAAGCTGTATTCGTAATTGTAAGGTCACAAGTTCAGTATTTCATCAAATCAAATTACACAACTGTCACAACTTTCCTAACAACTCTCAGACTACAATGAGTAGTTAAATGTTACAAAACCTTAATCCTGTGAAACACAATTAGTAAGGATTAACTAATTTTAATCAGAAGTTACGAATTTTTTTCTTTTAAAGATTTTAATGAAAGATGTGTTGGAACGTTTCAAACAATTACACCACTTCTCAGTCACACCACTCGAAAAAAGACTAAATGGGCAGTAGAGCTTATCAGGGCAAAACCCCTGGTGTCATGGACGCGTGCCAAACATTTGCTCAAGTTCATCTACCTATTACAAATATCACGTACTAAAATCGAGCAATCCTCACTTCCTCACTTCATTGTACAAGATAAGTGAGGGGGCGGTTATTCAATCTAAAAGAAAAGGGGGGAAAACTAATTGAAAAAAGGGAGAATTTATATTGTATTTTTCCCTCTGCAGGGACTTTCACCACTTTTTTTTTTTATCGATCTGTACCATTGAATGTGGAATTAAAGTGGACAGGTTTGCCATAAACAGTGGCAACTTAAGGGGCTTGAATCATTATTTCTATTTTAGAATGCAATCACATCATCATCCTTTGTGAGACGTGAGAAAGAAATAAACAAAATTAAAGGCAAGTTCATCGAAACGTTTTTAACAGCCGTTTGTTTTTTTTTTCTTTATGATTTGTAAAGAGAAAATGAAAGTTCATAAAAGTTTCACGTTCGCAGCGAGGTTAGTATTGAATTTCTAGTTATTTTTTCGTTTCTGGTCGATTTTTGTGTTCGATTAGCTACTAATAGCACATTCCAAGAGTACGTATAATTAGTTGTTATTTTTTTTTAGACTAAACTAACCTTGACCAAGTTTGAATTTTTAGTTGAGATTAGCCCTGGCCAAAGCATAACCTCCAATGCTCTAATTCGTTTCTGGTTTAAACCCCTGTAGATTATAACACTTATGTCATTATTCTTAATAATTAAATTGGACTAATTGTAGTTGAGCAAAACTAATTTGGTAAAAAATTGTGTTATTTAAATTTCCAATCGATAAATCATTTAAATGTTTAACGTACGGAGTCAGAAAAAACGCAGTGTTCAAAATATTTAAAGAAGTCTTTTTTTTTCCTGTCTAATGGGTGATAAGGTATATGTTTATCGCTAGTAAGGTTAGTTAAGTTTATCCAAAGATAATTTAGTCATATGAAAATGGGCAGAATATTACCGTCTAGTGAAATAAAAATTGTTCATACTGCTCCCACGCGAGGGAGAGCGGTTCGTGGGTTCACTTCACCAAATGCACGTCAATGCAGTAGATTATTTATCGGTTAATATGATTTGTTTTAGTAAGACGTACAATAAAAATTAAATTTTTGTCACGTTTGGAGTTAATAAGACAGTAAATTTCTTACCTTTTCGTTTGGTGTGGAACAGGAGCGAGAATCTATCATCTTTGTACACAGCATGGTCACGTGTTCTTTACTTTGATTCTATTGGTGGGTGGAAAATGGCGTAGTGAATTTATCGCTACCTATTGGTGGCGTTTCATACTAATGATCTGCAAAAACAACATGGAAGTCAAAGCAGACGATTATTTTTAATGGTCTAATTAATTAAGTTTTTTTAGAAAGGTTTAATCGTCTTAATCTCAAATTTATCATGGAAAAATTACGAAATGTGTTCCTTGTTTGCCCACACGCAAGAAGGAAGTACTCTAGACAGCCTTTACCTCGAAATCTTTTCTTTTGGAAAAATCCTAAAAAGAAAAGCTTGGTTTACGAAGTTGTTAAACCCGAAATCGTAAGCCCTGCAAGAAACGTGCCACCCCACATACCACGCCCTAGTTATGCCAAATCGGGAACCGTTTTTCCTCCGTTGACAATAGATATTAAATCAGATGAGCAAATCGAAGGCATGAGAAAATCTGGTCGACTTGCAAGAAAAATATTAAACATGGTTAATGACCACATTCAGGTTCAAATAGCAGAACTTTCAATTTTTCAGAAAGAATTTTAAAACTTTTTCTTTGCAGGTTGGATTAACTACAGACGAGTTAGACAGGTATCTTCACGATGCTATTATACAATTCGGGGCTTATCCATCACCTTTAAATTATAAAGGATTCCCTAAAGCAATTTGTACATCTGTAAATAATGTGGCTTGTCATGGAGTACCTGACAGTAGACCCCTAAAGAATGGTGACATCGTCAATGTTGATGTTACAGTTGCGTTCGTACAAAACGTCTTGAATCACAATCGACTAAGTTTTTAATAAACTGTAGGTGTATTACAACGGATTTCATGGCGACTGTTCCGAGACATTTCTAGTCGGGAACGTGGATGAAGCTGGTAGAAAACTGGTTGAAGTTGCTAGAAAATGTCGAGATGAAGCCATCAAAATCTGCCATCCTGGACAACGATTCTCGGCTATAGGAAAACTAATTAGGTTTAGTGAAGTGTTAGTGTCATTTCGATTTCAGTTTTATATTGCTAAGTTTATAGTTCCATTGCTAAGAAGGAAGGATTCCAAGTTGTGCCCGTTTTTTGTGGTCATGGAATTGGATCTTATTTCCATGGGCCTCCACAAATTTGTCATTTTGGTATTTAGAGAATATTTTCGTATTTTTGTACATTTCGTATCTCACAATTTTGTTTATTTTCAGCGAATGATGGGAAACATTATATGCAGGGAGGAATGACTTTCACAATAGGTTAGTAAAATTGTTGTTTAACGTAACATCTCTATGTTGATTTTTAAAAAAATTAGAACCGGTGATTTCTGAAGGATCTCCAAACATTGCAATTTTAGAAGACGGCTGGACGGCTATGTCTGTGGATAATAGTCGAAGTGCTCAATTTGAGCATACAATTTTAATCACAGACTCTGGAGTTGAAATCTTAACAGAATTGTAGTTGGATAAATAAATTCTCATTTTAATCATTTTGAAATTGTTTATTAAATGTTGCCTACGAAATTTATGGGGTCAGTCGTTTAGGATCACGAGGGAACATGGATGTTTTTCTAATGTTATCCAAACCAACGTACAACATCGTAACTCTCTCCAAACCTAAAAAAATCCAATTAAGGGTTTTATTCGATTGATCGATAATCTTTTTCATCACATACCAATTCCACCACCAGCATGAGGAGGACATCCGAACTTAAACGATTCAATGTATGATTTGATGGATTCCAAATCTACAAAATAAATAAGTTAGAAATTTTAAAGAACTTGCCGTCACATTAGAACATACTAATTCCATGAGCAGTGGCTCTTAAGGATAGGAAATCAGGGTCGTGAATTCGCTGAGCGCCTGAAATTATCTCTTCACCCCTCATAAACATGTCATACGAATTTGAATATTTCTATGAGAAAAAATAAAATTAACACAATTGATACAAATTCTTAAATTGATACTTACAGCGTCATTTGGATCAGGCATGGTATAAAACGGTCGAACGGCCAATGGATATTTATCCAAAATATAAAAATCGGTATCGTACTGCAATAAAGCCGCAAGTTTAACGGTTTTGCTATCGATTCTAAATAGAATACAATCATACTTTGGCTTTTACAAGGCGGCCAAGTAACTTTTCATTGGGCGTACTTAAGTCCTCTTCATCACCCATTTCAATTCCTGCTTCCCGCAGCATTGCCAAGCCATCACGGTATTCAAGGCGTAAACTGAAACAAATCATTTCTTAGTAATTCTCATTAACTAAATTTTAAACATTATTTTACCTTGGTTCTAAAAATTTAAACGGTTCGGTTGGATATTGTCGTCCAATCGCTGCTATTTCCTCAGCATAACTGAAAATAACCATTATAATTACTAATCTTACACATTCAAAACTGTGAACCACCCACTTATCACGCAATCCTTTAAACATTTCAACAAACATGTCCCCAATCGTGTCAACAACTTCATGGTAATGATATGAAAACGCCATTTCTAAATCCAATCCAACGAATTCGCATAAGTGTCGATGGGTGTTAGAATCTTCGGCTCGAAATACTATAACAAGGTTAAAAAAAATTTTAAGTTAATTTTTCTTCAATTATAAAGTTAGTAATATTAGAAAACAATGATATCAACCTGCACCAACAGTGAAAACACGATCAAAATCAGCAGCTATAGCCATCTGTTTGTAAAGTTGAGGACTCTGTGCCAAATAAGCATTTCCTTTGAAATAAGACACTTGAAAAACATTGGCACCACCTTCACTAGCAGCTGAAAAATAATTTCAAGCGTTTATTTAACCTGTCGTTGTATAACTTTATGCTAACTATAATACCTGATATTATTTTTGGCGTATGAATTTCAACAAAATTTTTTTTTTCAAGCGCTTCTCTGAACAGTTTACACACTCCGGCTTCCAAACGAAATATCGCTTGATTTGCAGGCGTTCGTAAATCTAAAACCCTGTTGTCTAGTCGCGTATCTTGATGGACTTTAATGTTTAATCCTTCAACATCCTATATTAAAAAAAAATCGTTATTTGATTAATTTTCAAACATATTTTATTTTAATTTTTATACCTCGGTAACGGGTCTTGCCGCATCCTCGATTTGTAAAGGCAACTGGGGAAATGCGGCACTAACTACAAATAACTGTTCCACATGAACCTCAACATCTTTTTGCGAGCAGCTTTCTATTTCTTGGGGAACTGTACGAACAACTCCTTCAAGATCGACGATGGATTCTTTAGTTACCCTATATTTATAATAGTAGAGATTTAAATTTTTTCAGGTTTAATTTAAAAATAATCTTACGTGGACGCGAATTTCACCATTGCTTTACTAACAGATTCAGACACTGCCACCAAGCATTGGACCGAAAAATGTTGTTGTCGTAACACAAAAAAACATTGTTTACCTAAGTAATAAGAATTCAGACTTAAAAATCATTAAAAGGCTTTTGTTTTATAAAAACTTACCTTTGGCCCGGCTTGTGTGTAATCTTCCTCTAAGCCAAACCTTTTTATCAGCGAAGGCTTTTGTCAGTTCTTTTACTTTGATCAGGCTACGATCAATTTTCTCCTTCGATTGCATCATTTCGAGTACTCCATATCGCCCTTTAGACACATCTTCAATTTCTTCAGCAGTTTCTCCGGCAGCCTAGAAATTTTCAGCTTTAAAGCACTAATGAATTTATGTTTTTATGAGACCTACATTTTGAGCTCTCTCTGCCTTCTTGGCAGCTTTTTCCGCTTCTTTAGCAGCTTTCTTTTGAGCCTTTTTAGATAACCCTTTTTCAGCTTCTTCACTAACAAATTAAAGCATAAACTGCGTTTAATTTACTAGTATTGAGAAATATTAGCGTAATTTACCTTACTAATGAATCGCCGCTTGTTTCCTTGACCATTTTAAATTGTATTCGAGCAGGAAATAACGAATACGATGATAAAATGTGACTGAACGTCCTGACCTACAGCGCACCTACAACCGCGTGGCAGGCAATTAGAACTTTACCCTCGAATCTATTTTTAGCTATTATTCCGCTTTTTTCCTTTAATAAAACGTTTACGAAGCAGTGACAATAAATTAAATAAAATTTTAATGGTGGTACTGTTTTAATTAAAGTATGAGTGCAATGTAGTGCTTTTAAAAAATACTAGTATTTCTGTAATTACCCATAATGCCTAGAGTATCAAACAAATTAAAAATGCGCTTAAATTTAAAACTAAAATTTTTTTGTCCGTAATTTATGTTTGTAATCAATTAAAATCAAAATAAAGCCGTAATTTCTTTTTGCGCAGCCAGTAAAGTAAACCAATCAAAGCTCGTAATAAAAAAAAAATTTATTACTTCACTGCTGCCGGGAAAAAAAATTTGTAAGTGCACGAGTGAATTTCCTTTTAGTTGTCAAGGTTTGCAGTTTCCAGGGACGAGCGGACCGGAAGTTATTTGTGGAATTACTGCGCGTGCGTGTTTCGACATCCTGTCCCAAGATCCCATGCAGTGTAAAGGTGGGAGTGTGAGTTCGCGAGTCGTGTCGAGTCTGTTTACATCGACGATTTCGATCGAGCTTCGAGTGGATCGGATAAGAAACGATGGTCTAAGTGTTCAACGATGTCCAGACGTAAACAAGTGAAACCATTGCATATTCCAAGTAAGTTTTAATCACCAAAAACCGACCGTGGGAAGAGTTGGTTTCGCAGCGGGGCGTGAACTTTTCTTTTCTCAACTGGTGCGCGTGCGCGCGTGACGTTGTAATGCGCGTGACAAATTCCACAGCTGCGTGACTCGAATCGATAATGATCCTATAGACAACCAAACTGATCCTTATTTAGTCTTGTGTTTTCTTAAAATCGCAACCATCAATCGCAACCCGAGAACGCCCAGCGCGTTCCTCCACTCCTCAGGCACGACACGCAACGCGCGTTCAAGGACGTGCCAACGCTGGGGTTTAGCCGCCCGACACTCGTCACTCTCCAATCAAAGAGCCGTGCACAAAACGCCGGCCATTGTCGTGACCATCCCTGTGTCCGCGAACCCATCATTCTTTAGTTTCTCTAAAATTCATTTGTATCGTGTATAGCACATGGTTTGTAACATGTGTTTTGGCGGGATTGGTCGATTACCTAACTACAGGGGGGAATCTCATTTGCCGCTTTTTAAGATTTTACCCATGATTCACCATTTGAGTCAATACGGGCGGGAAATTGACGCATTCATTATACAATCGGAATTAAACTTAAAAAGTTGTTGTAATGACTTTTAAAAAAAGTGCGAGGAAAAGGATTTGCAACTCCTACTATTTCCATCGCCTTCATATAACACTAAAAATGGAATCAAAAAAATCAATTGTCATTCACGTAGCTCGAAATACCCAGAAGAGATTGCCTCAATAATATCCCACCACCCAAAAGCTTTTTATCTCCCTAATTTCTCCTTTTAACCCCGACTAGTTAAATTTGCTCTTGAACTTGTCTCCCCTTACGTCTCGTCTTGTTATTGAGGTCTTAGTTTTACCTCCTCCACCCCGTACTTCACCCTCCCATCTCGAAAAATGAGGCCAACGGGCTCTCGCCAGTCCGGGGAAGGGGGTTGCTTTGGCCTCTCTGTCAGAATGGCAGGGCACAGGCTCGTGACAGAATGTGGGGAACCGTGGGAACCCCAACGACCGGCGTTGCCAGGATGCAGTCAGTGCAGACGCCCTAACAAGTTGACCCCACCCTCCCCATCTAGAAATGAAGGTAACAGGTAGGGTGAATAAAGCTAAAGGGCCAAATTCACTTTTACATATTTATATTTTTACTAGTTTCCATCTTTTATTCTTGCAACACAGTTGCCGGAGATTAATTATGAAACACGTTGACCAAAAAAAAAGAAAAAAATGTAAATTTTACACGGTGCTTTAATTGATTATCTTATTTCCTGGCCTGAAGGCAGAGAACTTTCCTGGTAAAGATTCTCACAGTATTTTTTTTTTCTTCTTCAACAACATCACGTTATAGTGACTTATAAAATTCTATTGAGGTAAAACAAATTTTTATCCACCTGATCACATTTAATATCCTGAACATCTCATTTCACGCATTCATAAATTATTAACTCTTATTCACTACTGTGAAACAAATTAGTACGAGGGAGAGAAAAGAAAAGCTTCTTTAGTGTCTTGATCTTATCTCTGGAAAGTGTTGGCACATTCTTCAAGGTCACATTTATAATCCAGTTTGGCCACCATCTAATTCCCTCTCTTATCAACTACAGAATTCACCTCGCACAAAAACACGGTAATTTTATATACAATTTTTTTTTCGAATAACCAAAGGACTCAAAATTACGGATTTTTTTCAGGTCAATTATGGTGAATTATGCGCTAGTTATTGAAATCGTTGGCAGTTTCAAAATCGCGTGCTAATAAGGGGACCCCTTGTCTAGTAGTAGTATCGTGCAGCAAAGATGCTGATTGTATTGGCCCTAAATCATTACGCACCATAGAGAAGTGTTTTTCATGGCAAGGGGGGACCTAAATTATCTGTGTCCGGCTCAGTGCAGGAAATGCTTGCCGAGAAAATCATGGGGCGTGTACGTGCAGTTGGGTCTCGTAGACCCTGGAGGGTAGGGGAAAAAATTAAAGGTAAATTCAGTTTTAATGTGCTTGCAGTATGGAATTGAATTATACGAAATGTAATGAGATGTAGGTGGGGTGATAGGATGAAATGAATCTATCGCAGCACGCGCCAAGGTTGGCTTTGTTGGTCGCCAAGTTTGCGTGCAGTGTTTCTCTACTTGCACGAACCAATTTGGCACTGGTTGTGACATTTTGCTGACATGCACGTGCCGTTAACTCCCATTTTACAGCGTGATAAAGAAGAAAAATACTGTTGTTGCTTTTAGCCTGTTTTAGAATTTTTTTTTTTTTTTTTTTACTTCTATGTATAAAGTTTTTTTTTTTTCAAATTGTTAATTAGAAGTTTTAATTTTTATTTACTCTGACAATCTGTTGAAAAGTAGCAAACCAGCTTGACTCTTGTTGTTTCCTGTTTTTACCACTTGGGCTCTTTCGTGATATCTCTAATGAATTAATCATACGGCCGAGTTGTTGCTTTGTAGCCCGTAAAAAATTTTATAACTCAAATAAAAATAATTTAAAAGATGTTAATTTTTGTGTTTATGTGCTTTTCAGATAAGGAAGGCGAAACGACAACATCAGAACAGACATTAAACTTGAGCCAAGATTGCATAAAATCAAGCTGCGGTGATCTCAAGGGAGTTGCTCCCAAACCTAGTGCCACTTGTCAGGATACAATGCCACATCTCTCACCCATGCACCTTTCTAATAATTCTACAATTGACACGACAAATAGAAACTCAATTTTGGAGGATTTTTCTCGACTTATCCCTCTAGATGATGATGAATCTAATCGGGAAAGGTCAAGGACTGATACTCACTCCGACTCCAGTTTGGCACAATTCGTAGTCAGTCAAAAGCATAAAATTAATCGAGCAAATTCTGGAAGAACGCCCAGGGGTCGTGGTAGGGGCAGAGGTCGCGGCCGAGGGAAAGGTCGAGGAAGTGGAGACAATTCTCTCGTCCGGTGTCAGAATGAGGGAACTTGTCCTCCCAGTCGAATTGGTGTGAACGGAGTTGCAGATGAATCTATGCATTGTAGTGTATGCAATAAACCGTTCAAGAGACAATGGAGTTTACAGGTACACGAATTAATTCATCATAAATCAACTGATAGTTTACCGGAGAATTTGATGGTGACACTTACTGCCAATCATAAACGTAAGTTAGGGCTCGAAGATGGCGATGAAAGCATCTGTAATACCATTAAAAGTGATGGAGATAACGGGGGAAGAAAAAAGAGAGGGGTTGTGAGGGGGAATGGAGATGAGAAGAAAAATGAGACGAACTCACGCGATGAAGCTCCAAGTGATGCCGATGAAGAAACGAACGATAATTCTCAAAGTTCGGACAACGGATCTCTATCAGTTGATGTTTATATGAAAAATGGGCAGTCCGTATTGGATCATAAGCCTATGTTTGGTGGAATCACGTTGCCGGCGGTGAGTAACTATCGTGATTTGCGAAATCAAGTGTCGCTAGCAAGAAGGACGTGCAAATACTGTGGCAAAGTTTGCTTCAAGCCAAGTGACCTTCAGCGCCACCTGATGAAGCACACAGGAGAACGGCCTTTTTCTTGCGGACAGTGCGGTCGCAAATTCAAAGCTAAGCGCAGCTTGCACTACCATCAGCGAGCTTCTCACGGAGCTGTCATTGAATTGAGTCCCGCGCTTGAAGATAAATTCGCTCAAACGAAAAAATATCAAAAAATGATGCTTCAAAATGATGCCAAACAAAATATGGAAGTAGTTCATAATACGTCGGATGATTCTAATAAGGAAGCAGTGGTGGATAAAATGAAAACAACCGGTTCAGATCTGAGTGACGTTGATGATGACGAGTTGAGCTCGGGTTTGTCTGATTCGGGCACGGATGCGAGTGCAAACGAAGCGAAAAGGCTTAATGGAGAAAACGATGCTGGAAATGGGATCATTAAGCAGGAAGGTTTAGTGTCGCAGTATGATGACGATGAAAACCATGTGCCTTCGTCCGAAAAACTGAACGCGGACGTAAGTGCCCTCATTCCGGCCGTACCCACCGAACCCGAGGATAATTTTGCAGCGGACGAGGACGAAGAAAATCCTTCGTCGAACGCGTTGGTTATTACGTCGGATCGTCTGGACGACGAGAAACCGTTGACCATAACAAGATATAAAATAAATCTCCGTTCTGAAGAAGTTATCGCCACTCGACTCGAAGGGATTAACTCAGTGAGTGGGGAGAAAGTTTTTTTGTACAAGTGTCACATGTGTGGCAAAGTGTTTTCTGTGATGAGTAAACTGCAAAATCATCTCACGGTTCACATGAAGAGGAATAGAAAACAGTTCAGTTGCATGTCGTGCGGCGAAGTGTTCAAATTACGCATTCAATGGCTTCTGCATTCAAGGACTCACAAAAATGAACAGCTTGCTGTGTACGCACCTCAGGGAAAACCCTCCAATAACTGTTCAATGGTCATTTCACTTCCTCAAGGGTTGGTTAATTCTCAGGAACAAAACTCACCTGGAGATTCGTCCACGACCAAACAAATTGGGGCTAATAACGCCATCGACGACGCCATTCAAAACTACAGGTCAACCAGTAGGGAGTCTCCACCTCCACCCATGATCAGCTCCAACGACCCAAATTCGCAATACAACTCTTTAGGGGGCGCCAGCATCCCCACACAAGATACCGACGTGCTTTATTCCTATGATTTTAAATCCAAGTTTAAGCAAAGCTATACCTGTAGCTATTGCGGCAAATATTTTGACCGACCCTTTTCGTTGCAGCGCCACGAGAGAATGCATACTGGAATTAAGCCTTGTTATTGTAAAGATTGTGGTCGTGGGTTTAGTGAGCCGAGAAATTTAAGACATCACATCATACGATTTCATTCCGATGGCAGTTTGCAGCATTTACTCCGAAGGAATAGGTGCAAAGCTGATTCGGGTAATGCACCGTCCAGAGGCCGTGGAGGGAATCGTATACTCAATTGCGGGAGGAGTTCTTTAGTCAAAAATAATAATCCTTCTTTGGATGCGGATGAAAATGATGATGATAACGATCTCCCGCCCACTCTTGAAGAAATGGTGCCTTTGAAGTCGAAACAAACCCCTAACGGCTTTCCCGACACTGCTTTGGTGGATATTAATCAAAATGTAGAAAATACCAAGTACCGGCAAGAATCTTTACCTAATGAAGCCCAGGATAATGTTACTGTTGTTATTCCGACCGACGTTGTGGAAGAGTCGCCAGCCAACTCGAATCCTGAAATGGAATTTTGGATCGAGGGCTTCAACGGACAAGAGGTTTTAAGAGACCCGAAACGATCTCTTATTGGGAATAGAAGGAAACAGAGACCTCAAAAACTGGTTTCTGCTTCGGCGTTCTCTCCTACGAACTTTGAAGTAGAAGCTCAAACCGATGAAAAGAAGATTGTGCCCAATGGACAGCATAAAAATTACGAAATTATGAATAATAATTCTACGGGTGCGAATGTTAATGGAGAGGAGAAAAAAACGAAGAGGGATGCGCGATGGCAGACTAAGATGACTGTAGCATCTTTATTAGCAAAAGAAAGGGGTTTGAATCAACCGACAACTAGAACCAGGGCTAAAGGAACTGCAACATCATTTTTCTCTGATTTCACATTACGGTAGTGCTATTTTATAATTTCGTATATTCGTTTTATTTTATATTTGAATTTTTAGGTTGGATTCAAAGAATAAATCAACTGGGAATATTACTCAACCGTCTCCAACTGGTAAAAACGGTGTGGAATATGCTTGTTGTTACTGTAATAACACTTTTTGCTCAGGAAAGGAACTGAGTGAACATATGGACATTCACCAAGGTATGAAATTATTTCACAGTTAAGGAATTATCAACTCATTTTTTTGTATTGCAGTGCAACAGAAATCTCAAGGAGAGACTGAAACTAAGGTAATAGTTTTAAAAATATTGCTTGTGACTTAAAATTTAAAAAATAAATTCTCCTTTTCAGACGCAAAGCCTTTCAAATTCGATCAACATGACAGGTGATTCGAAAATAAGCCTCAAGTTCATTTGATTAAGGTAAAATAAAATTTGGACTGGCGGGATAATTTATAACAGCCTCATGTTTTGATTTTTTTTTTCTTTTTTAAGGAACCTAATATAACCGACGCTCCCATCTCTTCCCTTAGTAATTGCGTCGTTGAGTTGAAACCATTCCAAGCTACACTTACACCGCATCTTCCAGTTAATATAAACGAGTGTTTTCAATTATTCTTTCCCCCACGTTCTGAAATAAGCTGTGCCTCGATTAGATGCACTTTTGAACGTGTCTACGTTTGTCTAGTCCAAACGAATGTATTTTTTAATGTAGAAAACACTGCAGCAAGTGCTTGTTTCGTTAGGTTTGATTTGACAATCAAACATGAGATTAATGAAATTTTCGGTTAAATTAGATAACTGACCGCGCAATACCTCAGAAGAGTTATAAGCTTTCTGTTAATAAATTCACAAGCAATTGAATCAAAGGTTATGAACTGAACTCCAACTGTTGGTTTTAGTTTATTTCATTAATGTATTAAACTTTTCTAACAACATTGTAGATACAATGATCTTGTTATTACTCTTAGCCATTTTAGCAACATTATGTAATATACTTACTTTTAAAGTTTATCGTTTTTTTGGTATGTTTTAAGAATCTAAATTCGGACAATCGTACACTGTTCGTTAGCTTTGCTAATTTTATTTCCTTTTTAATTTTTACTACATCACTTTTCACTATGCAACTAAATGGAAGAGCAGTAAGAAAGTTAATGTTTAGTTACCTAGACTAATCAATTTTGCTGTGTTTAAGCATTTTTAAACAGATAAAAGCAATGCAAAAGGTAATGTAAAAAAAACTTAAAAAACGTATTTTGTTAATTTCTTTTTTTTAATGGTGACTGACAGCATGCTAAAGTTTATCCCCCCATTACGTTAGCATAATATGAATTAAGATTAGAATCTCAGGAGTAAAGTACACATTTTTCGACTCTTAATTACCACGGAGGCCTAAACAGCAATACAACTAAAAAATTGTTGATTTATTATACTATATTGTTGCCAAATAGAAAAATGTACATAAAATAATTACTGTGTGTTAACCATGTGATAGCTGGAAAATTTGAAATTAGTTTGTAAATATAGAACGATAAAAAAACAATCATTTCAACATTCCTTCCTCTGAAACTTATACCAAGACTTGGTTTTAAAAAAAAACAAGTTTTCAAACCACGATAATAAAAGAATTTAGCTTGGATAAAAGTGTGGTTATTTTCCCAGATGAGCTTCCAGAAAGTGATGGAAGAAAATGAAACAATTTTAAAGTCCTTAAATTGTTTTTATTATCTGTCACACGTAATAAGTAACACTATTGACAGAATTTATCTTATTACATTCAAGAACACTGAACACATGTGAGTTTGGGCTTCTTTGTGTCATTTATCAAAAAGTAGCAGCCTGACTACAAAGGCACTGTTGGTGGAGGAAACAATTTTTTGTATTTTTAAAAAAAAAAATCTAAAGGAACTAGGATATCATCAACTTTCCACAATTCTTTTCTGGGTCGCCTCTTCGTATCACCAACATGGCCATCTTTGTACATCAGGCTTCGAAATTTTAAATATATTAATAAATTTTCCAAAATTGGGTTTCATGAGAGGAATACGTAACGAAAGAAGAACTCATGTTTTTCGTACACGTAAATTTCACATTATAATTATTATTAAAATAAACAAAACGCACCCGCAGTGTTATTATTTGCATTTTACACAACCGGTTAGATAATTTAAGCTCTAAAATTGGATAAATCTTGAGCGCAGCATTTTAATTCGGAAAAAAAACTTGAAATAGAAACATCAGCATATTAAACAAGTTCAAAATTATCCAAATAAAATTATACATCCCAAAAGAAATTTTGAAAGCAGCATATTTATATATACAGTTTACATATAAAATTAAAGAGCAGATCTCAACGTAGCGTTATTTTCCTAATGGCATTTAAAGGGCAAATAGGAGCCAGAGAGCGAGATTTGTACATGAGAAATACTTTTTTTAGGCTGTCACCCTTCTGAAAATATCGGAGGGGTGGCCAGCTATCACAGCCATAGCTTTGATAAGCTTGTTAGGGTTCGGTAGAAACCCCACTCAGTACAGTTGACATTTTATTTTGTTTGACTATTTAGATCATCATATATTAAATCTATACATGATTCGGGTGCTGATATGAAGAAAAAATGTGATTTGCTATTGTTAATTGTTCTGTTTAAAGATGTGTTCCGGCCTCCTCCTCAGACTATTTATTTTGTATGGCTGGATGGATTCGAGATGTTAGCAAACATCGCACAAGAACGGTTTGGCTAGAGAAAGCTGGCTTGCATTTTTACAAAATGTCATTAAAACGTTCCTTTCCCGGAAAAAATTGTTATTCATTATATTCCAAAAAAAAAAATTAAAGAACAACGCAAACCGACTAATCACTATAAACATCACCCTAAATACACCAGAAATTAACAAAACTTTGAATATATATATATATAAATAAAATAAATGAATAACATAATATTTGGTGATAAATATTTTTGGAGTACAAGTTGTGCGCATTGTGAAGCCGCAAGCTACGAAAATGTGATTTGTATTGCGACTTGTATGGATGTACTCAAACGACTTCTCAATTCTTAGAACCACCCTTCTTGATTTAAATATTCCCAGCATTTTTTTTTGTGAACATCTGTTTTCCAACAAAATTTACAGAACTCAGCATAAATTATAAAATGTAAGTTCCTTTTTTCCCCCTCTATATCTCTCGTCAAACGTGTTTGCACACACCCACGCTCATCACAGTTGACTCATAGATTCACTACAAATAAACTATTAAGGATGTGTCACACATACTAAGAAGAGTCAAGCTAAACGTACAGACACTACAAATTAAAGATTTTGACTATATACATGACTTAAAAATAATTTATAACCAACCTTTCACCAGAATAAAGACGCTCCCGTTCTGTAACCATTATTAGTTTCAATAAATAAAAAATTATGAAAAAAAAATTGTAATAGGATCGTTAACTTCTTTGCTAAAAACGCTTATTATACAAATGATGCAATGCGGAATAACGGTGGGTCGTTATCAAAATAACGCCAACATTATTCAATTGTTTGATACTTAGATAAGTTAGTTATTGCTTATATGATTTTTTTAAGCATGTTAAATCTGTTTGAATTCTCTCCTGACCTTCTTCCTCTCAATGAAACCCAAATATTTTTACTCAGAATTGCTTTGACGCAATCAAATTGTAACGATACTGTGCGTTTTTACGCTTACTCTTAAAAACAGATAACTTAAAACATCTATTACTCTCCCTACTTTATATAATCGAACATTAAGCATACATTTCTGCCAATTAAAGAAAAAATGATTAAAAGATATAAAAACTTATCACGAAAACGCTGCAGCTATTAAAATTAATTTAAATATAAAAATGCAATTTAATTCTTATAACGCGCAAAAACGCAAAATATCTAATTTTTTTAGTCTTTATTTAGACATGTTAACATAATATAATAAGAAGTACCTTACTCACGTCTCAGCTACGGTAACAAACTACAACACGACATGAACACACCTTAAATTTTTTCTTTCGTAACAAACTAGTCAAAATCAAATCTGCAAACTATCGGCCTTTCAGTTAAAAAATATAAAAGGACTGATTTAAATCAGTTACGATATTTTTACGCTCTAGTATTAAGTATGCATGTTTTTCTGTTTTTTTTTTTTTGTTTTTAAATCAGTTCGAAGCAAATGTATATTTCATTATACAAGCTGTTTCAAAATCGCATTCAGTTTCATTTTCCGTTCGAATTTGTGTGTCCGAAACGTATACAGCAAAATGAGCCGCAATGCAGTATTAAATTTTCAGAAAATTTCGCAGTCTTAAAAACGAGGAACAAAATTTCACTAGAGGAGTCGACACGCAGAGGAAGTGGCACTGTTTTGTCTTTTTTCATACATCCACTCATCATTTTCATCACTGTCCTCACCATCCGACAAATCTGCATACGTAGTAAAACAAATTTATCAGGTGTTTGATGGAGCATAGATCAAAGCTTCGCTTCATTGTTTGTGCAACATTTTAAATCCGAACCAAGACTTTTAAGTGCCGCATGTATTGATAGTAATTCAAATACATACCCCGTTTATTTACCTTCTAACATGGCCATTACTCGCTCGGCAGTTTCCGCGCTCCCAGCATTGAATATGTCTTTCAACATGGCCGTAGGAACTTTTCTTCGGTTTAACATTTCTGCCGTTTCAATAAACCGACGTACAGACTCCTATTTTAAACACGTGTTTATTCCATTAATTCATTTTATAATTAATAAAGAAAAAATGTTTCTTACTGACCACTTTCTGCTGTAAGCGCGCCTGTTGTTTCTTCATCAAGAGTAATTCAACTACAATACTCTGCTTTTCCGGATCCGTAACCTATGCATTTCGATACATTTTTTCATTTATTTTAATTGGTTTCGATGACAAATTTAATTTATAGTAACCTGTATCGAATTAGATCTTCCGTTCAGTCCGACGAGTGCACTTCGTGAAATGATATCCTGGTCGACAGTGAGCATTTGCTTTGTGGTTTTACCTTTGGCAAATAAAGCGGCTGACTTGCGATTTTGCTGTTTTCCCCATACTTGTACCACAAACCAACCATCGTGTAAGTGCGCAATCACCTACAAAAACTTCCAAATTAAAATCACATTTTCTTATATTCGCCTTCCTTAAAGTAACACATGTTTCCCCGTCTTTTTTCATGTAGGTTAAAAGTGGTCTTCCCAGCCCTATTTTTTTAACCAGTTAGAGGCGCGTGCTAACAACTATGCAAAGTTATCCACACTAACCCTCCTATTCAAAAGAGACGTTATTTTCTTCCCCCTCTTTTTCCGTCTTCTAATTCCCCTTCCTTCACTTGTAACCCACCCAGAAGTGTGCCGTATCATTCAACAACCCCCTGTTCTTTAACCCACAGGGAATCAGCTACTATGCACAAAGAAAAGGCATCCCCTAATAACTTCAGATTCAGCTCACGACGGACATCTTATTTTTTAACCGAAAAAAATACATAAGCCTATTTTTGCAGTTCGCTAATTCCTGTCTAATTGTGCGTAGGAAATGAGAAATAACAACAGAACGTGTCAAATATTTTGTTGATAGAATATTACCTCCTTGGTTGCCGCCTTGTATGAAAACATTTTGCTATGATTAAAATCCGGATTGGGCGTGTAGTCGGGAACAACAGTGGTCCTTACGTCTTCATCGTCTTCAAAAATATTGTAACGACAATAAATATCCTGTAAAGAGGACAAAATAATAACATCGGTTCAAAGATGCATGGATTTCGACTTTTTCTTCGCCGTAAAACGGGAAAATTAAATTTTCTGAGAACTTAAATCACCTTTATGAAACTCTAATTTTTAATTCGTTGTAACATACTCGGTTACTTTGCACGCGGCCATTTCAACGGAAGGAAATTTCATGTATCGGATTTAAGAGATGAAATTTTAGAATTTGAAGAATCTTTTGCTGGTAGACATTTATTACTTTAGGTAACATAATCGTTGAGCTATGTAATCAGAAATTCTTTAACAATGTAAAGAATTAAGAGTAAGAAACTAAAATTATTAATTTTTTTTAAAAAAAAATCATTATTAAAGCAAGTAAAATGAATATTAAAGCGGACTTACACTATAGCGGTTAGGAAGGCCACGGGCACTGATCAACTTGACGATGAAATAGACATTTTTGCCTTCCAATTCGCTTGGATCGTCGATGAACATATCATCGTGTTCTGTGTATTCTTTACCTGACGAATCGCACGGAACCACCTCCACCTGTAAATTTAAGAAATTATCACTTATGCTTTTAAAAGTTACTTGATTGCATTAACGTTAATTACATAAAGTAATGAGACTTTCACCACCTAACTTTTAAGATGCTTTATCGCATTAGAATATGCATTATGTATCTAAGCCTAACCATGATAGCCAAATGGGTTTTTCCTGTGTACTTAAATCTCGCGTTTTTTTTTTAATGTCAACTTATCTGAATGTAAGTTCAAAAAATATTTTTTGCTTACAAAACAAAACTGATTTCTCTACGGATACACAAAACTAGATTTCAATTTTATCCACTTCAACACATTTTAGGAAATATTAAAAAATTCAAAAATTCATGTGAATATCTCCAATAATTTGGTTTTCATGGAATAACCTATGTCGTAAAAAGACAAATTGCTTTAAGAAGAAAAAATATAGTAACAAAAACATATACATAAAAGCTCATAGGTGAACTTCCTAGAGCACAAAGGGTTAACTGCCTAATCCCTGTTTGCCCCTTATGGACTGGCCCAAAGTCTGAGCCCTTTAGGGATAACTATTTATTTTTTTAAAAAAATATTAATAAATATATCTCTAATTCTAAATCAACAGTGTGTAACCTTAACCTGACTGTATTACAAATCTTAATCACACTTTGCCTTCTGCCAACAACTAGGTTCCGCCAAAATGCATCATCCATTCCATGAAATCATATCGTACTCAAACACAAATTTTCCTCTACACGTGTTTATATCTTTCCTATTGAGCTAAATAAAAATTCTAAAAACCTAAATCAAACGATTACATCTAAATCTATCAATTAAGACTGACCTGACCGTCTGTCTGTCACTTAGAATATTTTTTGAAGAGGGCAACTACTAACTTTTCCCCTTAATATCTCATCTGTATGCCACTTCAAATGTTAACTTGCAGCACACTGTGTCATGCATATAAATTAAAATCCGTTGGTTTAGGAAAAGAGAAGCCATCGTAGGCGTGTTATACGTAATTAGCGTGCAAGGCAGTGAAGCAGTCAAACAGGGCCAAAATTACACAATGAACACACGTGCTCGTCAACTCAAAACAGTGGAACGTGTCACAAGAAAAACGTAATCTCATCTTACACCTTACAGACGACTACAAGATGTGCAATGAGCCACGAGAGCAGTCTGTACCACTTGCCTCAAGAATAGGCGGTGACGAGTAGGGTAAAAAACTGGCTTTTCAGCAACAACTATAACCTCGTTATAAGCACTGTACATACACAAAACGCATCCAACTACGACAAAACCTAGCAATCAACGCTTACTAACCGGGCAGGCGTTTTTTTTACACGTGTCATGTCGGCGACACTTGGCTCCTCGCGTCAAATGAAAATACAGCCTAGGAAAGTACAACGAGACAACGCCCATTGGATACGATTGACCAATCACGAGAAGCAAGCTCGTTGAATGCTGGGACTGAAAGCCACTTGCCAATTCAGCTCAAAAAAGAAAAACTCAAATTTTTGATTGTAACTTCAATCAAGTGGAAAGGCAAAATCGTATAACCTCATTGGATTAATTTTCAAGTTTTTTTTCTTCCATTTAATCTTATCATAGATTTTTAAATTTTTGTAATAAATTCCATAAATTTTGATTTATCTTCTTAATCAAAGTGGGAAAAAAATTAGTAACTGATAAGTTATATCTTACATTAAATTGCTATATTTAAAATAAAGTTTTATTTTTATAAAAAGAAAATTGATTTTTTTTGTTTTGTTTATTGAGGATACGTCAAGAGATGCCTGCAAATGAAATGCGAAAGGGTTCGAGGTGTGCAATTTAAAATGTTATCTCTTCCCCCACCCCTCTATTTCCGTTCTTGAATACAATTCCAGGAATACGCGTTCTTACTTAATGGGGTATGGGAACGTTTCCTGGGCTTTGACCACACAAATACCATTGGGTCTCATAACTCATACGATGACTGAGCAATGATGGCAGAGCTGGCTTTCATCCTTTTCTGTGAGCAACTCCACTGTTAACCTTCTAGAACGTGTGCTGGCTTGAGATGCAGCCAGGGCCTTCTTCCTGACATCACTTGTGATGCAAATGAGGCTCTTGATAGGCCATCTTTTGTGGTTGCAGTAGAGCTTGATTTCCCCAGGTCCAACTCCTACCTCGACCAGGCCACGCTAAGCATGTGGACAGGGATTTTAACGCGTGGGGGGGAAAAACTTGCCTCGCCATTGACCAGCAATATATTGGGCACAAGTAAAGTGGACTTGGTATGCTGGCCACGATGCCCGCCTTCAACACCGAGAAGCCTGGGAAGCACCAGGGACTGATGGGATTAGGCCAGTCTCCAGCTGGACAAGGGGGGAAAGGTCAAGGGACCAGAAAAGAGTTAAAATGATGACCAGGGACAAGCACCAAACTTAATCTCGGCTCAAGAACCACATGCAGAGAACATCAATATAAACCCTACAAATTTGGAGAAATTGGAATAATAACTAACACTTATTTTACGCATTTTCTTGCCTTAATGTGCGCCCAGTAATCCGCCTCAACTCATTAACCAGATCCCCTACCTCCTCCTTTTCAATGTTTAAGATGCCAACCTTTGCATTTTATTCCGAGTGCAAAATTAATGGACCCTTGCACACTACAAACCTCCAGACAAAGTACAATTTCCCAGTGGACACAACCCCTTTGTGCTGTCTGCTTTCCATAGCACCTACCGAGAGGTCACTATGGTCATCGCCGTAACGTTACATGAGACAAGCAGACCCTGTCTGGACATCTTTCTGTGTGAATGGCTTTCAGGCCATTTATTCCAGACATGCTTTTTGCTATTCTTTTGTAAATGACTTTGTCCGAATCATTTCTTATAGAAAACTCTTTTCAATAACTGGAATTTAATCAATATTTTTGACAAGGTTTCAAATGACAAATTTAGGGAGACATAACTCCTTGTGTCTGTCGCCAACTCATTTTCGACTAACATTTCATCTCATTACTTAAGACAATAAAATAAACTCTTAAATGTTTCACAAGATGTAAACTGACTTTACATAAATTATTTTAATAAGCTCACATTGCAAATCTACTCTTAATAAAGTTTTTTTTTTTTGTTTGGTTGGAAAATAGCTTATGTAATAATATAATTACACCGCACATGATTAACCAATTACAAAAAAAATTGAGCATTTTTTTTCTAATAACTGTACAATAAAAATTCGAAAACAAAATCCACAACATATTTTCGGTACTTATGTTGCTAAAATTATTTTTCAAGTTTCATAAAAAAACATTTTCATGCATTAACTCTTGAAAGAAATGGATGCCATCCCTTACTATTCTCTTCTAAGCAAATGCATTCGTTATTGAGAAAACGAGTTAAACCCGAATGTTACTATCCCACCCAAATGGTATTCGCTTAACCAAAATGCCAAACAAAATGCACAGACATTTAATAAGAACTATCACGTTTACCTGATGGATGAAGGAGAAGATTTAAACGGCACAATACTCACAAGTTGACCTGCTGTCGCTTTCGTGTTGGGATAGTGCTGCCCAGCTCATTGGCTGTCGGCTTTGCAATTCAACCAATCTGAGGCTCAACTGGGAACACCCTTACAATCTACCCCTATTTTTTTCGCTCAAGATTTCGATTTCTCTTCGACAATTTTTCTTTTTAAGTTTTCTATTTGTTTGTACCTACGTATAATTTTCCTAATGTAAAATTACCGATTACATTATACAATTTTTTCTATAACCTGATACAAAAAATTTAATTCCTTTCTTCGTTGTACAATTTTTAGTTGATTGACAAAAAATATCGCCATTTTCCTTTCTACGAACCATACAATAAGCGCTAACTATCTCTTAAAAGCGCTTATTTTCCTTTAAAAAACCAGTCCCGATTACCAGATTCTCACTAAACGAGTTAGAAAAATAATGAGATTGAGAGATTAATTTTGAAGTGAGATTTTAATCTTTTTAAAGTAAATTCGTAGGTTTAAGGTATTATCATAATTTTCCTGACAAGAAAAAAATCTGACAGAACTAAGAAAATTATGAATTTAATTTGTATAATAATAGCAGCAGAAATGTCAACCTATCAACAAGCAAATAAGGACATTTTTATCGCACTCGTTTGTACCAACAAAAAATGAAAACCATAAAAGTGCAAGTCACTTCGATCGCCACACGGCAGATAATGAATAACGGGTTGAGACCAAAATAGGAAAAGGAGGATTTCTGACCTGAACTCGTTGTCCAAAAAGGTTCCTTCAATTTAAAAGCAAATTCGGCAGTCTCATAGGGGTCTGAAGCTCTGCTCCCTCCGAGTGCAGATGCGGGAAGAAAACGCAAGAAAAATTGACTCTTCAAAGAAACCATCTGTGGACCCCCTCCTTGACCTCTGCGCACCGTCCACTGTCGTCACCTCGCCAACCCCCTCCACCCCATGAGTGGGCACCAAAACATCCCCTGCCCACCAATCGCTGCAACCCTTGCAAACGCCAGTCTGATTCAGAGGTTTGTGTGACAAGCAGGATGAGTCGTGAGTATTTGGATCGCCACAGGTTGTATCAAATCTATTTTTTTCCATTTTACAAACCTAGAAATATCCGCATTACGATGCAGTCTTGCTATATTAAGCATTTGTGTTACATGAATGGTCTCTAAATAACTTTGAAAAAAAATTAATTGCACGCCAAAGTGACACTTTTGCAATTTCTTCTAATTTGCAAGTTACAATATTGGGAAAAACCGTACATTTAAATTTATCATTTTTTTTTAAAGTTTGCAAATGTAAATAATAAAAAAAAAGTTGATGCCATATAACACATAACGGCACGCATACATTAGGGTCAAAGTTCTCTGTCTGGCTGGGATCAGTTTCGTCTGATTATGGTTTTAAGACCGTGATCGTATTCTCGTGCACGTACACCTTTCTTGATATGCTTTCATCCTACTCATAAACGGGAATTTTCTCCCTAAAACGAACTAAACACAATTGCAACTCTTCCATTCTTAATGACCCACTATAGTTTATTCGCTCCATTTCATAACAACGAGGTTCTCCTATTTTAAATTACTACTTTCTGACGGTCAGGTAAATTAAGACTCTAAATGGTCCTTTTAACATCCGGAGTACGAATTACGCTCAAAGTGTTGCTTAGTTAAGATCATGGAATATTTTTAATTGACGGATTAAATACGTAATTTAAGATAAGCATCAAATTATATAGTGTAGAAATTTTTATTTGGGTTTTAAAGAGTGGAAAAGAAAAAAATGTTTAAAGGTTCTATTGTTCGTGATTTAATCTAAACGAAACACGTGACCTAAAATGCAAACTGAACAAAAAAATTGTCTGCAACATGTTTGTAGCCTGCCCACCAGACTGAGTGGGTGTAAAAACTCGACAGACGAAGATGTTGTCTGCGCCAGTGGCTGCACCATAGCAACCTGTTTTGGTGTTGGTTTGATCTCAACTGCACGCTTCCATGAACGTCCACTCATTCGAGTCTTATACAGAACTTGACCAAAAGAAAATATTCGATATTTCGAATGTGACAACATTGACGACGCAAACAGGTTTATTCGACTTGCCTCATTCACTGGATACTATTGTAAGTTCAAACATGTTTGCTTTTCAGAATATTTATTAATAGTAACATGCAAACTTATTGAAAAAAATAATTTTAAAAAATTATAGCTTCGCTGTATTATAAAAGGAAAAAATGATGCGACACAAGCAGTTATTTGACTTCAAAAGTAATAGATGGTTGTAGACGTAATTCATTCAAGACCAGCGGCAACATACAAAGCGCTGTGTAATTTAAAATTCTATCATTTTAATCAGATAACTCTTAATAGCAATGATAAGTTGGTTTTAAGATGCTGCTAAGATCTTAAAACAGTAAATTAAGCCAAAAGGGATCATAAAGAAAAGCATAACTTAAACATTATATTCCACCTACTTAAAATTCTCAACACAATCCTTCCTGTGACATTATCAATTTCAAAACACCTCTTAATTTCTAATAGCAACAAAACCCCAAATAAAAAATTTGCAAGAATAGTTACATCATCCTACATTTCAAGTGAAGTACTTTTGGGCATTTCCACTTTCTCTGACAGTGAGTAGGAATGAGTAAATAAAAACTCACTGCTTTTATGTACGGTAATCAATCTTTATATCTACGCACCTTTCTATTCTCGTAATTTTGAAAACAAATCAAGAACTAAAAGCATTTTAAACATTACCTGCAGCCCTTAGAACCAACTGAACCCGCGGTGCGCTGCTCTGCGTTGCGCGCAGCCTCCGCATCCGGTCACTGAATACCACCCACCCAACTGTTCAAGATTCACGCGTACAGCTCCGAAACTAAAATGGCCGCTTTATTCCAACCCACCCTACACCGTCTATGTGTGAAGCATGCTAAAATCTCGCGCTTTAGATGTCGGCCAAGAGGAAATCCGCTTTCCCGGTTCAGCATCTTTGTCTAAAGATGCGGTAAAAAAAAAAACATTCAAATGAAGTTGTTTTACAAAATTTAAATTCAACACTGAATAAACTTCAGTTTGATTTCTTGATCTGTCTCGTAAATACGAATTTGATTTTTATAGCTACAAATAAGCGTTAAATAGAACAAATATAGTAACAGCTTGTGTTTTCCTTATCGTCAAATTATTAATCTGTTGATATCAGAAGTCGCAGTCATTGTTTCCTGTCCTTATCATTTTATGAAAACACGTGGTTTGATGCATGATGCATGAAATAGGTGAAGTGTTTGGCAACGAATGAACCATAAACACTTTTTGTTCTATCAGAATTGAAATATCCAAAGCCGATGATGAAACCGGCCAATATTTTTTTTTAATACAAAATAAAAAAAAACTTCATGAACAAACAAGAGATTAAAAATTCATGAACGTCAAACAGATATTTAAGAAAAAAGTAATTTTCAAAACGACTGACACGTGTCAGACAAAACAGGTGTCAGTGACCCGAGTTTTTGATGTGACTAAAACTCAAAATGGATGCAAGTTACCCGTCTCAGACACTTCCTTACGATTCAAGAAGCAAATTTGTTTGACCTTGCATTTCAAATGTATTGTAAGTACAACTATTGGGTGGATTGTAATAATAAGACGCTTGCAAACTGCAAACTTAAAACTCTTTAGTTTAGCATTCATAAAACGGATGAGTCACACTTAGCCTTTATTCCCAGAGCTGATAATCTAAAAATAATTTGTCCCCGTTAAGTCACTTGTAAGATTTAAATCGAAATTTAGTTAAGAGTTATGTCATTAGTATTAAAAAGAAAAAAATAGGAGTAACCGAATACTCAAAGTTAATCCTCACGCCAAGTCTAACCGAGACATATGGGCATGAAAAATCGTCTAGCGCTTAATGGGCAATAATTTAAAAAAATTACTTTTTCTAATTATATTACGTTTCTTATGAAGAACATAATAATAATAATTCACAGAGAAATTAGCTCAAGTAAACCGCTTAGGATTGCTAAAAACATTATGTTCGTAAATATACACTAAAAACTAAACTTAAATCTTAATTTCACGTTATAAATTAAGTATTGATAACTTTATCCGAGCATAATGAGTATTAAAAAAATTGAAGTGAAAGAAATTGTTACTCACATTAAGAACACCCAACTCGTTGCCTTTGTAATCAGTAATTCTTAGCTGATCCTTCAGCTCAATCTTGAATCAGAAAATAAAACAAGATGAGTCACAAAGCAAGGTAATTAAATACATTTCATAAATTTTACTTACCATATATGCAATTGGCTGTAAAAATACTTGAACACTGCCGATATGTACCTCGGTGTCTGGTGACTCAGCAAACGGGTCATTTTCCTGCAAGTACCATTCCGTGTTATTATTAACACACTAAAAATTAATCGCTATATAATTTTTTAGTTTCGTTTTCTTAATCAATCTTGCAATCAGTTAAGATTGTTGTTATTTTTTTTTTAAGAAATTAAATATTTAACTTACCGCTGGAAGATCCCAATCATCCGTGCCTTCGTCGTCGTATTCATATTTTGAATACATTTCTTTCATCAGGTACAAACGATTCAAAAATTTCTCTTTTGGCCACACGAATTCCTGACCAGTTTCCAAATTCTTCATTTTTACACAAACCTTGAAAAATGAAATTAACAAAAAATGGTTGCCGGGTTTAATGCGCACCCTACACGGGAAAACAGCTCACAAGATGGAGAAATTACCAAGACACACTTGAGTCACATGTTATGTTACGGTTAAAATGACTCAAAATTGTTTTAAACATGTGTTTACATTAAACAATAAACGTTTTGTTTAGTAGAATTGTAATACTTCCCCCCTTTCCCGTCGGTTATGGTGCCTTTTAAGGTTTTTAGCAGTTGTAATTGTAAGATTAGGAGTGGAGAGTTAACCCTTTTTTTGGACGTTGTCATTATTACCTCAATGTGTAAGGTTACTGTTTTTTCGCATGTTACTAAGGAAGCGGTAGAAATATTAGTTTAGTTATATTACAAAAAAATAACCACACGTGTTACGATTGTGATCAGATAGGTTAGATTAATCGCCCTAAAATAAGCAGCGAGTATAAAACTGCGCCATCTGGCGACGCAAACAAACAATAAAATACGTGGCGACTCAAAATTTCCATACGAAATATACATACAAAAAAAACTATTTGTTCGTTAAAACGTGTGTGTTCAATTCTTTTAACTGTAATGCTTATCCAATGTAACTGCTACGATTCCATTTTGTAAAAATAGAATTTTAATTAGTTTAAAAGTACGTCTTTAGAAAAAATAGTTTTTAAACCTACTCTCACCTCAGTTCTTCCTGTTTTATTCCCAAGCATTTCAGGTGATATAAGGGCTATTTCAAACTTTACTCTCTTATCTAAATCAGAACTAATTGAGTTAGCTTCTTGCACTGCAGGCAAAACATCTAGCAAATCATCTTGAAGCACCATCGAATCTGTCGGAAATTAATTTTTATATAGCAACAAAAAATTTTATTTTTCCAGACTAGAAGTTCACCTGGTTCTCGCGGACCTGTAATCGCTAGACCAGCTTTTTTAGCGATTTCCTCCATAGCAAAATCGTAAGTAATTTCCGGGAATTTTTCATTTGAGCTATCACGTTCTTTTGGATCACAGTATACATAAAGTTGAGTTGGTCCAAACATAACACTAAAAAATAAAATAAAAATGCGTTTTCTGAGTTTAACAACCTTTTATCAGCCGTTGCAGCCGTACATTCTATTTATAGCTTGACTTTTATACACCTTGCTTATTATTTTTTTAGGATATTCAATTTGCATAAAGGTGTTTGACCAGTTTATGGCAGACCAGACTTGATCTAGACGTTGTTCGGCCTTGATCTTATCAGCAGTCTGTCAGTAAGCTCATTGCACCCTGGCTGAAAAGGGTAAGAAGTGGTCTTTGGTTTAACCAAAGATTTATTACCCCTTTACCCCCTTTGAGACCAACCCCGGCTTTAGTTTCTAATTGATAGGTCTCTTCCGTTATAAGAAAGTCAAAAAAATCTTGGAGGGGTAACATGCCATAGGTTAATGACTGAGGAGGGGGAGGAAATAGTCTCACAAAAGAAGCTCATTAACTTACCGATCATTGTGATGAAGAGCAATTTTTCTTGTAATTTGTTCGCCGTTATGAGTAATTCTTGCATCAGGCACGGCCTGTTCTAAAAATGTTTCTCCATTTTCATTTATTGTAATCGCGGCGTGTTGTTCTTGTATACTAAAATATTTGTATCCGGGTATTTTATAGATATTAATTTGTTTTTTTTATTATACCTAGGTCCCGTTATTGTGATAGTGGAAGGTTTCCCCTTGTGATTGCCAACGGTTGAAATACCAAGGTGAAGAATGTGCACAATTTTTCCCGTTAGTTGAGCATCAATATTTACATTGTAAAGGTGAGGTTTAGTTTTTTTGTCCTGTTCTGTTTTTAATGCCTCTGGAGAAATCTAAAAAAGGTGAAATAAACATTTATGAATGTGAAAATTTTGATGCGGTGTTTGCGTAATCACCATATCAGCCATTCTGAGCTTTTCTTCGTAGCTTTTCTTCATTTCCTCCATTTGTTGTTCGTTTTGCTTCATAGCCGCAGATAAATCTACATAAAAATTTAATTAGTAATTTTTTTTATTTATTTTAAATTGAAGTAATAAATAATGTCTAAATACCAGAACTAGAAAGTCCTAATGCTAAACTGGCACCACCCGTTTCAAGCATTTTCTTCAGCCGATCATTTTCTAATTTGAGGTCCCGAATCAATTTCTCTGTAGGATCTTCATTTATTATGGCCACAGTTTTGATTTGTTTTGCACGATCAGCTAAACATTACATGAACCTTTCTTATTATAAATCAAAAAACCTCATCAAGGTTGCCTTTTATCTATACCGTATCTTAACGTAGACAATGTTTCTTCATAATTAATATCAGCCGGACTAATTGCAGCTATCTACAAAAAAATAATGATCAATAGTTACTCATTTGAAGTAGACAAACGAGTGGTTTGAACGAATATTATTTATTATTACCATAACAGTTTTGCTATTGCCTCCTAGGGCGTTCATTAATAATTTTGTCAAAACTGAATCTCTATATGGCACTAAATGGATATAAATTTTCAAACATACGAATTTATCATTAAATAGAAATGATTGAAGACCTTTAAGTCCACTTTTTCCTGTTGAAATCTCTGCTAACGCATGTATGCAATTTCCAAGAGATGACAGAGACAGATTGATAGCTGCACCTTCTTTCAATCTTTCGCCACTAGCTCCCGTACTTTGTACTCGTTCACTAAAGGAGTCAAAATCTCAGACTGTCATTAATTAAAGCCATAAAAGTAGCAGAAAAGTATTATAAGACAACTTCATCACTATCACTCTGAAATGGCAGAATATCTAAACTTTGACACGCTACAGTTTTTTAATAAGATTCTTTTATAAGCCATGTAGCTTTTAAGATTAGGTATGATTACGCAGCTTAATAATTTTGAAAGATAGTCAGATCGGCTGGATCTCATGAGAAATTTATTGATTTCTTACCTGCCTGCCAAATCCACAAGATTAATGGTCGCGGTTTTTGCAATTTCCTGACCCGAATGATTTTTATGTTTCTGCATGAAAGTAATTGTAACTATAGTATGCGCTCGGCTGTTAAAAAGAAAATAAAACGGGTGAAATGATGTAATTAGAATTAGCTTTTTAGTTTCATATACAAATAAATACCTGCTTGTTTCATTCATATTGGTAGAAGCTACAGTCCTGTTTACGGTTCCCTCATTCATCTTTTGCTCAATGCCTGTGTAAGATGTTACTAATGCTTGTGTAAGTCCATCAGCTGAAGAAAATAAGTGCTTGCTCAGCTCTACGCCATTCATAATTAATGTTTTTACCATAAAAGCCTTTATTGGTATGCTCTCTTACTCGAAGACCTTTCTTTTTGTCTCCATTCATGTTCAATAAATCGCGCACTACCTCATTATATATTTCTAACATGCTCAATTTAACCTAATTAAAGATAAAGTAAATATTCAATTATGATATTACATGATATTAAAAATAACCTGCCTCAAATATAGTATCATCGCCTCCGCTTTTGCTATCTTCAATGCCTTGAAAAATTGCCTCACAAAACATGGGCACAAGACCTTTTAAATATTGGGTTTTGAAACAAAATTTTACACATTGTTTGAATAGGATTGTTTAAACTTTTTTAAGTTACCTTTATTGGCTCCATATCCAATAACTGACCATGATTTTCCAGATCCTGTTTGTCCATAAGCAAACAAGGAAGAATTATATCCGTCCCATGCGTTTTTCAAAATTCCTTGACCTAAGTCGTCAAACACTCTTTGCTACACACAAATCGGATTTTAAAAATATTGAGGTTAAATAACTCAGCTAATGCTAATTAAAAGTTGTCAATAAGATCTATTGAATCATACTTTCAGAAATAAAATTTTAAAAATGCCTTCATTTGAACAGGATTTGATTGAAATCCTTTAATAATCCAGAATTTTTGTCAAAGGGTTTGTAACTTTCTGATGCAACATTTTATGTGACACAATTTTTTTTAATGAAGACATTTTTGGTTGTGCGTGTGGTGCAGAAATAAAAACAAAATTACTTGTGATAAATTTACCTGATCTGCAAATTTACTACTGTTGTCAGGTTTAAAATAACCATCTTTGTCTTCTATATAACCATCAAATGACCAGTAACTGTAGTCAAAAGTAAATTTGTTGACTTTGTCCGGTTTTTTTGGATGGGTTAATTTTGTTACTTTTCCGTTCATCTCAATAATACATTTTGCTTTTCGACCAATCTCACGTTTATTGTAAGTCAGTTAAGGTTGCTTTAAGTAAGTGATTTGTAGACAATTAAAAAAAAAAAATTCGACATGGGGAATTTTAGTTTGTTTTTTATCTAAAGCAGAACAATTTTAATACGCGGAAACAAATACCGTATGTTAAAACCTAAAAACCATATAATGACGCGGTATGTACAAGAAGTCAGAAAAGAAGCAGAAAAACAATAAAAGCTAATTTTGTTGCCAAGGAACTAGGATATAGATAAATCAATAGAAATAAGTCGGAATATTATTTCAACGTTGTTTACTGTTTTCTGTAAATCATTTCACCTTTACTTAACATGTAACGAAAATAAATTCGTAGGATTTAAGTAAATATTAAAATTGAACACAATAAACTCCCACACGCGACCTCGCTACTAAAAGTAATTATGTTGTCGCTAGATATAACTTTCTAGTTGTGATAAATTTGCTTTTTATATTGTTTGTAGCTTTTTAATTTATAGAGTTTGATTTAAAAGCAGATGCGAAAATATTACGATCTGGCCCTTAATTTTCTAGGCGATAACTTGAACTATTGATTTTGTTCATGGCTCACACAAACGCGCGTCAAGATTCTGCCTTGTTGCTACAACACGGCGGTGTATCTGTCATCTAAACGCTGAATTCTCAAGATTATAAAGCCCTTATTTATAAACCCCATTTCATTTACATTAATGAAAACGAATATATTAAAACCAACAAATTGTTAATTCAAAAAGTATTTCAATAAATTAATTAAATAGTAATTGCATTCACGGCCACAAATTTGACCCAAAAATGTCAAAAAGAAAATTAAATTACTGTAATATATTCAACGAAATAGTTTGTTGCTAAGCAGTTGAAAAATATTTAGTTTTAAAAAAAAACTAATAATAACATAATAACATTTCTCTTAATTAATATAATTTTTGAATTTTTCAATCGGATTAATAGTTGAAATTAAACAGGAAAAAAATTAGGTGTAATAAACCAAACAAAAACTCTGCCGCCAAAACTAGTCGTCTGCTGGCAATAGAAGAATTAAGCTTGCACCAATAAAATCAAAGGATATATATGGTCTAACCCGGACTGCGACTTTGACATTTTCTGCTACCGGCATGATGAAGAACAGCTGGAACTAGTCCACCAGTCGGCTCAAAATTTCACTTTGGATTCGTCTCCCCCGGTTCTTGGAATTTTTCTGTGTTTTTCACTCACCATGTTATTTTGTACGCAGTTTGTTTGTATGCTGTTACCATGACAGCAAGCAGGTGAGTTCAGCTTCGTCGTAAAGATGAATGTCTCCTAGACAGTTTTCATATATTTTATAGGCGCGTTTTATTTCATTATTGACAGTGTTTTTAAAATTTTTATTAAGGCAAGATGATACAGTTTTTAGAAAAAAATGCAAATATGACATAAATATTCACCTTTTATTGATACTTTTTGGAATTATTTTTATACATTCGTTTCAATGAAGTTGGTTTAGTAACAGGTAAACAAATAATCAAAACAGAAAATAAGTAAATAAGCATTTTTTTTTTATTAATTAATTCAAATTAATTAAACGTCCTAGAAAATTATTTTAATTCTGCGTACAAAAAAAATTTCTGATTAAATTTTACACCGCTCCTTCTTTAACTAAACAATTTTATGTTTTTGTGGTTCCAGCCAGTTGTTGCTGTGCCTGAAGTTGTGTTTGAATTTTCATTTCCATAACTTCCATAACAGCTGTTATGAATAAAAAGTTTTGTAAATTTAAATTAAAACATAAAAATGTATAAAACATTATTTTACCTTCTCTCATTGTAATTTTATTATGGGCAAGTGCCTGTATTTTTTCCATTTGTTCTGTTACAAATTTCACTTTACGTTTGAAATAATTTTTTGCGTTTTCAACGTTCTATTTTTCGTGAAAATTGTAAAAATTTATAATCTTATCATCTAAATCTAAAGATAATTAGATTTTTTCTTACACTTTCTACGTAATATCCAGTACCAATGTCAATATATACATTATTTACATCAGTTAGCTGACCAGGAACATACATCTAAATAAAAAAAAAAAATTGTTTTAACATTAAACTTTGGAGAAAAAAACGTGAATTAAAAAATTACCGAGCCAGTAAGGGGAACCAAGATTTCTTTACCATCGTTATTGGGATTAACTTTTTCAAGACATTCACCCGATTCCTGAAATTTGGTCTGTGCTAATTTCAACTGTTGTAATGACGAACTGAAGAGTTCAATTTCCTAAGGAAAAGTTTTTAAATTAAAACCATGTAATTTTTCATGTACTATAATTTTCTACCTGATCTAACTGTTGTTTCAACTGATTTAACTGCCCTAGAGACAACTTGGAAATGTCTATCGCCTGTGTCTTGTTGACCGCCATTTTGTTTCTTGCTTCTCTTGCCTTGCCCACCTTGCCTTGCGACACGTTTTCCAGCACGCTGTATATTGTAGGAATCGAATATTTATTTATTAGTATGTAAAAGTTATATCTTTTGGTACTTAAACTTTCATTAAGATTTAATACACCAAATGGAAAAATAGGAAAAAAAATTAGGCAATAGCACAACACTGTTGTCGAGAGTATGAAAATGGAGCAGACTACACGTTGGATATGAGCAGGTTGAACGATAAAAGATAACCCGGTGAGAAATTTACATAAATTGTCCTGCAGAAGTGAGACTAGATTTCTTTTATGACCCCCCTAAAGAAATCTAGTTGCTAGGATAATTGACCCACCGACCTCATTTTAGGCAAAATGGTAAACACTTCCTCTATATAAGAAATCAGACCTAAACAACATAGCAAATGAGCAACGACTCTCACTTCCGAGTTTTGTTGCCTATCCATATAAATGAAACAATCGATCAAACAAGTTGTCAAATTTCACCTTCGAAAATTGAATAGTGTAAATCATGCCATATGTAGCACAAATTTCGTAAGTAATCACTAATCAACGCCTTAGTACAATTACGTAACAAGTTTCGATTATCAACAAATTGTTGTTTCTAAATTCAAAAATCTAGTAATGGGAAGTTTCAGCTGTAATGTAAGCTCCCAGTTAGAAAGATTTACGTTTCTTCAAATCATTTACTTTTTGATCTAATGTCATTTTACCCCTACTAGGTACCGATCTCTCCGGCCAATGGTAACGGTGGCAAACAGGATGACACTCATCGAAGGAGTGGGAGATGAAGTGGTCATTTTTATTGCAATTTTAACACTGCTGGCATGCCTTATGTTAGCTTGGTTTTCGACATCAGTAGCTGAACAACCCTTAATACGTACTGCAGTGTTGGTCATCGAAAGACGTCATACATCGTCAAGAACTAATGAATCTAATCAAGAAAATGATCGAGGGGTAATCACAGCTGAAACTACCAACACTTCACTTGGAAAATCCCCATCATCCACTTCATTCCAGCCTTCGACCTCCCAAAATGGGGACAACAACATTGGAGTCACATCTCCAGACTCCGATCCAGGGACTAGTGCAGCTAGTCCAGCTGAGACGAGTCATTCGGATGAACCTGCTTCAAATTCTAACGATACACGAGGCACAAATCAAAATGATAATGTAGATAATAAACTGCCGGAGGAATGCAATATTGAGCATTCCGCGAATGGTTTAGAGGGTAGTGTAAGGGTTGAAAAATCATCGGAGGAAGTAAGTAATATTAGTGAAGACACTTCGAATGTTCGAAAGCGAGTAAACACTGGGGCACAAGAGAGTCTGCAATCTGCCGCTAGAGGAGATGCCGGCGTTGTTAATCAAGCAGTAATAAGAACCAACACTCTTGAAACAGATTCTTCTCCCGGGGTTATACGAATACGATTAAAGTTTTTAAATGATACGCAGAGAATGGTAGAAGGGAAATTAGAAGAGCCTTTAGGAGAATTTAAAAGGTTAATGTTTATATAGATGTTAAATAAAAACAATTATTAATAAATATTTATTATATTTCAGGCGTTATTTTGGAGAAGAATTAGAAAATGATAAAATAGTCCGATTTATATTCAATGGACAATTACTTCGAAGCGATCAGGAGACCTTGCAGTATTACGGTTTATTTGACAATTGCGTCGTGCACTGTCAGATCTCCAATAACATCGCTCCTATACCTATGGGTTCGAATGACACATACAACGAACTCGACTTAAGCCGATTTATGTTACCTTTATTTGGAGTTATTTTGGGAGCCATTTGGTATTGCAGAATTCAATATCGTCAATATTTCAATGCCACTTCTACGTTTGCTTTACTTGGAATCACCGGGTTATTTTTTGTTTCGCTTGTTGCGTTATTTGTTCCTAGGAGGGAACATCGTCCACCTGCGTGGGTAACGGATGACAATTTAAGACATTGACATTCTGTATGTTTACAAAGACTGCGTGTACATTTCTATGATTCGTCAAAAGTTTATTAGAAATATTATATGTTGGAAAAATGTCCAAACATGTATAAAATTCAACTTTTGTAGTAATAATGATGGAATATTTTTTTATTGCTTAATCGGGAATGATGTTTGTCGATTAGTGTAAAACACAACAAGCAAGTGATTTATGTTTAATAGCAAGTTTGATTAAAACACGACCTGGAAATAGGTAATTTAATGTAAATATTTGTAGGGAATAAGTTAATAAATGTAGTTTTAAGTTTATAATAAATTATGTTTGGTATGATTTTTTAATGTCTTCTTTGAAATAGAATATATAAGAAAATACCAGTTTTATTTCCATTTATGAAGGACAACAAGTTCACTTTCTACGCATGTAAGATAGTGGAAATTGTCTCTTCTTGGAAGTGAGATGTTTCTTCCATTTCTTATAGTAGTATTAGCAGATTCTGCTTTTACTTTTAACAACTCTTGCATTACTGATTTTCTCATTTTTCTACGTAAGTATAACTTAGAAGAAGAAAGACACTGTAATAATATTGAACAGAAGGCGTGGGATTATTACGTTGATACCTCTCATGGGAATGAGGGGGCAAAGGTAAATCAATGTTTTTCTGTCTCATACAAAATTTTGAATACCTATTGTCTTTTAATAGTTAAAAGCACGCAATGATGTAGACAGTTTTAAAAAGTGGGTTTGGAATGAGACAAGGGCATTTAATGCAACATGCCTGGCGGATGACCAAGCGCTTCAGAGACAGTTCGTTGCTATCGTGCGTGACGTTGGGAGCAGTGTCTTGAGTAATGATAAAATTAGGCAATTACAAGCCATCACTGCTGAAATGGAAGAGAATATCGCTAAAGGCTTTAAAGGCAAATGAATGGTTAATAAAGATTTTCCAACCTGAAAAAAATTGTTACATTTTAGGTGTCGAGAGAAAAGATTTGTCGCTAGACGAGTTATTCAAGAAATGGGTGGAATGGAAAAGAACAGTTGGAAAATCCAATTATTTCTTATACCAGAAGAGCGTTGAGCTATGGAGTGAAGCTTGTAAACTTCATGGTAATGAAATCTAATCTTCTGGTGTAATTAAAATAATTTTCTGGATTAAGGTTTCAGTGACTGCACCAAATATTGGCTGAGTTATTACGAAGATCCCGAGTTTTTTTCAAAGTTGGAAACTGTGTGGGAACAAGTGAAACCACTTTATTTGCAGTTACATACATACGTTCGGAAAAAACTCATCCAAATTCATGGTACAGAAAAGATCACACCTGGAGGTCCCATTCCTGCTCAATTTTTAGGTCAGTGGAAAAGTACCTGAAAAACAATTTTTTTCATGTTTTCAAAAATTTATTAGGAGGTAAGTTTGCTTCAAATTGGCGTGGTATTTATAACCGGACATTGCCTTTCACTCTAAAGAAACTAAGAGATATTACAGATGATTTAATAAAAAAGGTAGAAAAAAGCTCTATTAATAGTAAAAGGTAATAATTATATTTTTATTCGTAGAAAATTACTGCTGCAGGAATTTTCAAATTATGTGAAAATTTTTACACTTCGTTAGGTCTATCAAAAATGCCTGTTGGGTTTTGGAAGAAATCTTTGCTCGAAAAGCCAATCAATAAAACTGCTATGTGCATCCCATCAGCATGGGATTTTTGTAATAGGAAAGACTTTAGGTAAACATTCACAAAACTGAAGTTTCATATTTTTAAATTCGCTCTTTTTATCACAGGATTCACCAGTGTACCAAAATTAATCAAAAAAATTTCATTACAGCCCACCATGAAATGGGTCACATACAGTATTACATAAATTACGCTCACTTACCCATTGCATTTCGCGCAGGAGCAAATCCAGGTTTCCAAAACTTTCCATGACACTTTAATGGGTGACTATTACTTTTTTTTCCTGCAGCCTTTCATGAAGCAATAGGCGATACTATCGCTCTGTCGGTTATGAGTAATAATTATTTTGAAAAAATATCTAGTATTGACAATAAACAGACTGTTGACAATGGTATATATTTATATTTAACTAATCCTTCTGAATGGTTTATTATAACTATGCTTTTTAATATTTTTACAGAGACTAGTTTAAATTTTTTGTACATGATGAGCTTGGAAAAAGTTCCAGTTCTACCTTTCAGCATTTTAGTTGACATGTGGCGGCGAAATTTATTTTCAAAAAAAGTTGACCACGAGGTCATGACTAAAAATTGGTGGGATATGAGGTATTATTACGGCAGAATATTTTTTCCCTTGGAATAATTAATTCGAAGTTCAGATTACGTTTCCAGGGGGTATCTTCACCTATTGAGGTCAAAGAAGAAGATGGTTTTGAATTAGGATGCATTATTCAAGTAATAAAAAACATAGATTACATCAGGTTAGCCCGTTTACTGAATACTTTATAATTATAGTGTGTTGTAATGAAGCTTACGGTATGTATTATTTTCTAGATATTTTGCTAGTGTAATATTTCAATTTCAATTTTACGAAGGATTGTGCAATGCCACGGGTCATGTGGGACCATTGCACACATGCAACATTTATGGATCTAAAAAAGCTGGACAAAGACTTAAGTCTGTAAAATATAGTATGAGATTAAATATAATTTAAAGTGGGTTACATGTATTGCAGGGAGGCACTTCATCTAGGAGCGTCAAAACCATGGCCTGAAGTAATGCGGATTTTAACAAATGGAAATACGTCAACAATCGATGCAAGGGCACTGTTAAATTATTTCCAGCCACTGTATGACTGGTTAAAAGAATACAATCAACAATCACATGCTAGATTGTTTCGTAGTCGTAATTAACTATTATTATTATTAACATGAAACTAGAAAATTACAAGATGTTTATGGCATAGTAATGCAAAATATTAAGAGTGCATTAGTGGGATAGAACGACGTGTGCTTGTATAGTAATCGACAGCTGCTGACAAAATTTAATATTCTGGCTCAGTTATAATGTTTCAGCCATCCATGGGATCCCGTTGCACATACTAAAAAAATTTTACTTAAGTTGATCTGGGTCCTTAGGACAGCTATAGAACGTCCAAAAATGTTCTATTTTTTAAAAAAATAGTAATTATTTTGATATGGACGTTCTCGGAACATGCTTAGAACACCAAAGGTTGGTTATATTCTGGACGTCCAAGGATATCTTTGACATGTCCAAACTGTGGTTGTCACTTTCAAGGTAATCACTACAGATTGTTTTTTATTTTTGCTTTCTATTATTATTTTTTTTTTTGTAAAATCAATAAAATCAGTGAAAATCATCAATGGTGACCATTGGTCACTTTTAATGTTACTACTGTGTAGGGTACCTTAAATAACCTCTATGTAAATTGAAATCTTTATTTTTTTTTAAAATATTTCTCCAAAATTCTAGAATTCAAGGAGCTATATAAAATCATTTATGATTACTAATTAGAACCAATGACATATATCCCTGATAAAACTGGTTTTGTTATGTTCAATTGTAATAAATTCCGCTTTCATAAATAAGCTTACTTATACTCTGTAAAATAGAAAGAGCGCGATCAGCTTTAAAAGGAGAACAACGAAGGGGAATCCTGAATATGCCCGCAAGATATGGTATTTCGTAATGAATCGTGGAGAATGTAAGTTCAGCCGAGTGAAGCTCAACTGAGCGAATGATGGCTGAGCATCATTCTGATGCCGAAGTCTGAAGGTA